>JAVTVY010035284.1:0-14091 GCA_036873755.1 Hanleya hanleyi | reverse complement strand
ATATGACAGATGCAAATGGTGGCCTCTGATTGGACAAGAATCTTCTTGAATTGTAAATATACCCAACGCGGCTCCCCCAGCGTGGGTATGATGTAACATTGGGGAGAATAAACTATATGAAAAAAGCTTCTTGTTGTTGTTGTTCTCTCATGTGTCATCCTTGTTGTTGTTGCTGTTGTTGTTCTCTCTCTGGTCTATATCATGGCGTTATGTTAGAGTGTTAAGGTGTAACGACGGGCGTTGACGGGCATCACTGCATTTCGAAGAATTAGTGACAATTCCATGGAATATCCGAGCTTCTGAGCTATTTCACCAGGGCGTTGAAGCATTAAGAATGGTGTTGGTGGGCGCGTTGCTACAAGATGACATCTCACACGACGCATTCGCACCGCGGATGGTCCATCTCTACACCAAATACCATCCTTCACTGCCCCAAAATGCACACTTTCGCTACTACTCGTACTGATGACGTCACCAATGACGTCACAGATGCTGTGGATATCCCTCAACGCGGAATGTACACCCCGAGAGCTACAACATGACACCTCTCAGGACGCATTCGGACTAAGAATGGTTCCTCTCTACTCCGAATACCTTCCTTCACTGCCTCAAAATGTCCACTTTCGCTACTACTCCTACTGATGACGTCAACAATGACGTCACAGATGCTTCGGACATGCCTCAACTCGGAATGTACACCTCGAGAGCTACAAAATGACACCTCACAAGACGCATTCGGACTAAGGATAGTCCCTATCTACACCAAACTCACCCCCACGCACCCACAAAATCTCCACTTTCGCTACTACTCGTACCGATGACGTCATCAATGACGTCACAGATGACGCGGACATCCCTCAAATCGGAATGTACACGCCGAGAACTACAAGATGACACCTTCCAGGACGCATTCGAACCGTGAATAGCCCATCTCGATCCCAAATACCTTCATGCACTGCCCGAAAATGCCCACTTTCGCTACTACTCGTACCGATGACGTCACCGATGACGTCACAGATGACGCGAACATCCCTCAAATCGGAATGTACACCCCGAGAACTACAAGATGACACCTTCCAGGACGCATTCGAACCGTGAATAGCCCATCTCGACCCCAAATACCTTCCTTCACTGCCCCAAAATGGCCACTTTACTTACTGCAACCAACTGCGCATGCGCAGATTAACGCGACATGCATTCAAAAACACACCATTCTGACTCTACCCCACACAAGCTTCACTTTGACACCTCACACGACCCATGCGAACCGTGATTAGCTCATCTCTAACCCAAACACACCCCTACATAGCACCCAAAATGTCCCCTTTCGCTACTACGGCCAGACTGCGCATGCGCAGACTATTGAACACGGACGAACCATTAGTGTAGTCAAGTGCTCCTCCACGAGAGCTTCAAAATAAGACCTCACTCGACCCCATTGGACCATGAGTGGCCCACCTAGACTCCAACATATCCACCCCGTATGGGCCTATACACCCATAGCCATGCAGTATAGGCCTATGGGCCTACCCAGGCCTCGGTGACTTTTTTCAAAAATTTCACCGATTCGCACGGGGACACTTCCTATCATGTTCTAAATGACGAGACGAGTAAAACGAGACCCACAACCCTACCGCAAATGTATAGAAGTACGTTTCCCAGGGGGACAAACATTGATCCTATACCCTCAGTATGGGACTATATGAGGCTATATAGTACTTTTTCAAAAATTTCACCGATTCGCACGGGGACACTTCCTATCATGTTCTAAATGACGAGACGAGTAAAACGAGACCCCACAACCCTACCGCAAATGTATAGAAGTACGTTTCCCAGGGGACAAACATTGATCCTATACCCTCAGTATGGGACTATATGAGGCTATATCGTACTTTTTCAAAAATTTCACCGATTCGCACGGGGACACTTCCTATCATGTTCTAAATGACGAGACGAGTAAAACGAGACCCCACAACCCTACCGCAAATGCATAGAAGTACGTTTCCCAGGGGGACAAACATCGGTCCTATACCCTCAGTATGGGACTATATGAGGCTATATCGTACTTTTTCAAAAAATTTCACCGATTCGCACGGGGACACTTCCTATCATGTTCTAAATGACGAGACGAGTAAAACGAGACCCCACAACCCTACCGCAAATGTATAGAAGTACGTTTTCCAGGGGGACAAACATCGGTCCTATACCCCAGTATGGGACTATATGGGGCTCGGTGACTTTTTTCAAAAATTTCACCGATTCGCACGGGGACACTTCCAATCATGTTTTAAATGACGAGACGAGTAAAACGAGACCCCACAACCCTACCGCAAATGTATAGAAGTACGTTTCCCAGGATGGTGCTATACCTCCCATACCCCATATAGCCATTTTCCCGTAATTTAGGATAAAGTCCGTATTCCGTATTTTTTTCAGGAAAATTTTTACATACACCCACCCTGGAACTAGGGGGAGATAACTCTATTGATAGACAAGCCCCGTTAAGCCCGGCGACCTATATACCCCTCATACCCCATATAGGCATTTTCCCAGGTTTTTCGATAAAGTCCGTTTTCCGTTTTTTTTTTTTCAGGAAAAATTTTACATGCACCCACCCATGACTGGATGCCCCTTCACATAGGCTTCACATGGATACCTCATAGAACTCCATCGGCCCATTAGTGGCTCCCCTAGCTCCCAAAACGTCTATTTCCATACCCTTGGGCCACCGCGCATGCGCAGAAGGCCGATATATCAACCCCACACCCAGTCCATTAGATGCCCATTCATGAATGCTTCACTTTGATACCTCACTCGACCCCATCGGTCCACTAGGGGCTCCCCTAGTTCCAAAAAGGCTATTTTCATACCCTTCGGCCACCGCGCATGCGCAGAAGGCCGATATGTCAACCCCACACCCAGTCCATTAGATGCCCCTTCATGAATGCTTCACTTTGATACCTCACTCGACCCCATCGGTCCACTAGGGGCTCCCCTAGTTCCAAAAAGGCTATTTTCATACCCTTCGGCCACCGCGCATGCGCAGAAGGCCGATATGTCAACCCCTCACCCAGCCCATTAGATGCCCCTTCATGAATGCTTCACTTTGATACCTCACTCGACCCCATCGGTCCACTAGGGGCTCCCTAGTTCCAAAAAGGCTATTTTCATACCCTTCGGCCACCGCGCATGCGCAGAAGGCCGATATGTCAACCCCTCACCCAGCCCATTAGATGCCCCTTCATGAATGCTTCACTTTGATACCTCACTCGACCCCATCGGTCCACTAGGGGCTCCCCTAGCTCCAAAAAGGCTATTTTCATACCCTTCGGCCACCGCGCATGCGCAGAAGGCCGATATGTCAACCCCTCACCCAGCCCATTAGATGCCCCTTCACATAAGCTTCACTTTGATACCTCACTCGACCCCATCGGTCCACTAGGGGCTCCCCTAGTTCCAAAAAGGCTATTTTCATACCCTTCGGCCACCGCGCATGCGCAGAAGGCCGATATGTCAACCCCACACCCAGCCCATCAAATGCCCCTTCACGAATGCTTCACTTTGATACCTCACTCGACCCCATCGGCCCACTAGCGGTCCCTACAGATTGCCGAACACTTCCACGAAAACCCACGGTTTTGGGACTACTTTCGGTCCGCGGAGGCAGACCGCATCACCACCAGGCCGCATCACCGCGGAGAAATACATGCCCCCAAGGTCACGCCCCATTCACCCAGACCGGAAGTGACGTCATACCTGCGCACAACACTCCTGCGCACACCGCCCCAATACCGCCCCATTTTTTTCTGCGCATGCGCAGTGAGGCGCTAATCTATCAATTTAGCCTTTGTATACTACTATCGCGGGATCTCGGTATAATTCGACGAAGCCCGAGTTTATACGGAGAAAATCTGGAGGAAAAACTCTTTGAAGAGTTTTGGGAAATCTCGGTATAATTCGACGAAAGCCGAGTTTATACGGAGAAAATCTGGAGTAAAAACTCTTTGAAGAGTTTTTGCGAAACCACATGGGGCGTCTCTCAAGTCAAAACAACGACGGATACGAAACATGTGAAAGAGGCTTGGGCCAAGCCTCTTATTGAAGGTGTAGGGAACCCAGATGTGCCAGATCGTAAATATATTTAAATGCTATACAATGTGTAGAAATTTAACATGTACATCTTTTAGACTTATCATCTCTTTGTGAAATATATGGTACACATTTTCAATCGGGATATTTAATTTTTTAAACTTCATATCGTGCTAAAAGTCTAAAGGTCAAGGGAAGACTCTAAAGTACATCATCGTCACTGTGTCGAAACCTCCGAGACCATGGTCATTACGGTACTATTCGATTTTCACGGGACAACACAAGGACTCCATAATCATTCGATAGAGTTCGTTTTTTTCCGGATAAACATGATATATACCTCGGAGTCTTCAAAGATTCCTCTGCACATCGAACTCCAGGTATGACATCATTGAAGATCAATACCATCTTCGGTTCGACGATTGTCGACAAGTGTATGATGAACTGGAAGAACTAGGTTCTTAACATGGTGTCCTAATGTCTATCACGGTTTTCTCTGTTTCGATACCGATAGCATTCATTCAGTATTACTCGTTCCTTTCGTGTGGCTATAGATTTGCTCATAGATCCAGGCCCGGTAGTTTACAAGACGGGTGTAGACCCCCGGTTGGTTCGGTTCACCACACTCGAACATCTGTAATCCGCCATGGCTTGTGATTCCTGTAACAAAACAAAATAAAGTAGAGCGAGGCCATAATATGATAAGGTTACCGTTGACGCGCGAGGAATGAAAGTGCTTCAAAACGCTAAGGACAGGTTAAGGCGATTCCGCTCTCTAAAATGGAGGTAAAAAAAGGTCGTTTTTTTTACGTGGTATAAGCCATCCTCTCCCAGGGTGCTTTGCGCTACGCTGCATTTACCCCTGTAGGGGTCTCGCCATTTTTTACAGGATTCTTGTAAAACCAAGAACTGTTCTATCTGACTATTTTACTGATTGCAAAATGTATATTTATCTCGAAATACACTAAACAGTTATTCAATGTATTTCAACACGCCAGTTTCACACAGTTTGAAGGCAGCTTTTTGACAAATTACCCTAGAACTATATGTTGCGGAAATACATATCGGTGAGTAGCGACTGATATCAATTCGCCCAGTTAGACGGTCGCCATGTTCGTTCACTGTGGCAACAGATGACCTCGGGTCAACTCCGGCACAGTCCGTGAGACCCTTACAGCGCTACATGGAGAGGCGCGAAGCAGAACGTAATGGATGCCTGGTAGAGCTTGGGTATAAGCATGCTAAATTTGGGAAGAATTCGATGGGCGATTCTCCAGTTATTTCCAGGAAACCAAATTTAGAAGGTGGCACCACTTGTACGCGAAAGTGTGCGAAACTCAATCCCAGCGACATCTCTTGGCATGGTATATGCATATCAAATTTGAGAATCCGATGAGCGGTTCTCAACTTCTTATTCGGAAAAGTAGGATATTTTGGAGGAATCCGACAAAGCGTTTAAAAGTTACCGCTTTCAGCACGGAAGAACGGGATGAACCCCAGTGGCGCCACCTACAGACAGATCTTGCTGAAACGCAATACCAATCGACGTCTTGCCACAAGGAATGCATATGCCGAATTTCGGAGAAATCCGAGAATTAAACGCAACGTTAAAAGGGTAGTGAAAAACGATGCCGACGTACTGACAAGAAGTCATATGACCCCACAGACAAATATACTGCATACTTTAAATAAACATCATCAGAATCTAAAGTGATCCCTGTGATGATCTGTATCCCAGCCACGCTTTTCTTGTAGCTGTTCATGTGAACATATTGAATGTCATGACCACACGACCCATAGCACCGGTTTAAGCTGTATTACATACAAATATTTCAGAGCGATGATCCAATAGTCCTATCAAGCCATCTGTTGGAAAATAATGAAATATGTGACCGCCAGATTGTAAAAAAAAAACGACTCAAACGAGGGAGTATTTATAGAATGCAAGTTTCGTTTTCAGAATAAATACCTGTGAGGCCCGACGTCCACCAAGCGCTTCATTCTCCACCATGTTTACAAGTCACAGAACAAATATTACAATGATTTGTACAGAGGGCAACAGAAGCTCATCATATACAGGAAACAATTAAACGCAGCGTTAAAAGGGTGGTGGAAAACGATGTAGACGTTCTGACAATAAGAGAACCTAACACAAGGAACACACAGTGTTTCAAAGTTCTTAAGTGCCGCGAATTTGCGCGGACAGAAACGGACACGAACAGAGAGAGTGAGTGAATAGAATTTAACGTCGCTTTCAACAACCTTTCAGCTATATCACGACGAACCAACTAAGCACCACCCAATCCAGTTGTGTTCCTGCTACTTCAAACTTTGAAGCAGCATGGAACCGGACACCCTCCATCCACCCTATAAACCACTGAGGACAGCACACAAGACCCAGACAGGACGCTTACATGGTGCAATAAAGACAAGTGATATTACAATGCTAGACATCACATTATCAAGTTCCTGTTGCTTCTCAGCAAAATGCATTGAAGCAACAGAAACCTGAACTAACTCAACCACCCTCCGGGCACGAACTGACATGAACGGACTCGAACGGACATCTACAGAAGGTTGGAACAAAACCCAGTGGCGCCACCTTCAGGCGGATTTTGCAGAAACGCATTACCAATCAACGTCTTTTCACAAGGAATGCATATGCCAAATTTCGGAGGAATCCGACAAAGCGTTCACTACGGATATGAACGCAAAGTTGAACGAAACTCATTTTAAAGTCCCCCGGGGGGCAATGAATTGAATATTCCCTTGATTCTGCCCCCGAAAGATCTTGTCTAATTCGAGGTGTTTCCCCTGGCTTTCATCTCAAGCGGATTTCCCTGGCAACAGAAATCCTACAGCTGACATGCGCTGCTCGGAATTTTGATGTGGTACTGTGCTTGAAAGATGGACAACATGGATGCCAGTATGGACTCCTACCACTGACGGGTCGAGTCAAGTACGCAGGATGAAATATGCCAGCCTCTTTTCCCGTATGAGTTTTCTGTGGAATCATATGGGAAGGCTGTACGTTTTCGTCGCATACCTTCGGAGTTGGTCAGCCAACGGACAAAATCTAGCGTTTCATACCTGTGTGGAGGTAATAGATAATACTAGAAGCAAGTTCATTTTCACTAAATAAAAACCAGTCACCGTATGAATGACATTAGAACGCCCGGCCTCATGTGAGAAGAAATGTGCTCACCATCAATAAACCATTTGTCGTCAACTTGGCATTGTAGCGGCCCTCCACTGTCCCCCTGGAATATAAAATCAAAATCAGTAATATAAAGCCAGGAAATTCTTAATCTAACGAGGAGATTCCACTTTCAAATCATGACAACCCATTCGCATGTCAAACATCACTTGAATGGTTGAATTTGAGTTCAACTGACGCTGGTTAAATGAGCTCACACTTTACAATAATGTCGAGGTATGGTACCTCATACAATGCGTTTTATACTTAACACATGAAACAAGCAGATAATATCCTCAAAACATGTTTCATTGCAAGTGTCGTGGTCAGATGTGTACAACAAATGAAATGTATGTGGAAATTGAAAGCTGAAAATGATTAAAACCAGATCTACAAAACCGTTCCCCAACTTTACTTGCCCCTCCTGTAGATCTGGCATCCGCACCCCCGTTTCCGTGCTCTGAGTACTGACCAATCATAGAGCCGCTCCACAATTATGGGGCGTGTGTTGGAACGTCAAGCTCACGCCGCAAATGCGTGGGGGAAAGACAGATTCAATTCAGGATATTATGAACAGAGAAATGTCATCTGGACTCGATCGATATATCTATAAATTCAATCGAATATCATCCTGGTTTCTGGAGAATAAAATATTAATTTGGTGAAACAAGTTAAAATATATGAGAAGTTGAGTTTTACATATACCGTACACTTGCTGCAAAGTGAGACGGGCCAGACGCGTGACCTGGATCTGCTAATTAATAGCTAAGTTTTTGAACAGGGAACCTCGGGCCTTGAGTCCAGATCTTAAATCCGCGACATCTAAGATAGGAAGCGCTTTTCTTAGATCTGGTTTTCAGATTGAGTTAGAATGAACAGACCAATAGTGGGTATTGGTACTGTGTTACTGTAGTCTGGTGTGGGTTTATGTGAATTTGTAATCAATTGTGAACAAAAAAAACCATGATGTCACATAAGGCTCTTGCTAACGAATTCAATTATATTACGGAATATATTAAACCCCACTCATAATTGTACTATATAGTGTTTTACTTTCTATTTCTAGAAGATTTAAAAACTAAATAATTGATATGTATGGTAACACAGAGTAAATATGGGAGTCCGTTTTATGATATTATTCAATATATATGATAAAATGTGATCGTATACGGAAGGCCTTAATTCTGGGATTGTGTATCCTCATAATCTGTTCAATGGAATAAATCGGTAACTTACATTACAGCTGTCCAGTCCTCCCCGGAACAAGCCTGCGCAAAGCATGTTGGAAGTCAAGTTCTCGTACAGTTCTGCGCATGCGTCGTGGTTCATTATCGGGAGAGCGACTTGGCGCAAGGTGCTCGAAAAATCAGTTACTAAGAAACGAAAAATAAACAAAGTTGTTCTATAAACTGATATGTTAGGCAAACACGAAACATGTTACAGAATGCTGTATCGTACCGAATGTTTTAGTAGTATATTAAACATAAATCTCTTATTATTTTTGCGGAGGGGGTGGGAAATGGGAAGGGTGAATGACGTCACGTGCGGGTCAGATTCATGGTCGGTGCCAGGAGAATAGGGTACATATGGAAAAAAGGCGGTAAAACGGACTGGACAGGTCATTAAATGGGTGGAGGTGGGCCAATAGAGGTCGTATGGGGTCGGGGAGGAAATCCACATGAAGCAATCTTCCAGGCTGATCCCGTGATGAGCGGTTCAATACAGAAATTGAAAATACTGGCGCAAAACCATGATGCACTGCAGAATGTGAACCTATGTGTGAGTTTTTCTCTCGTCCTATTCAAATATGGTGGGGACCTGAGCCATGCAGAAATAGTTGATACATTTGCAGCAATCTGCTTTAATAAAATGGCTATTCCTTTACACTTGTTAATTGCATGAGGCCCCATCCCTACACCTCCTCTCTCATTTCCTTGGAACCCTGTAAAGCTTCTATCTCCTAGGCTTTTGGCTCGCCACCCTCCTATCTCCTATGAAACATTCAGGCACTCAGGTAATCAAAATGTTGCCTTCTGCTGGAATGTAGGAGCAGAAATGACGTTTCTCCTACATTTCGCTTAACCTGGCCTCTCCACCGTACACCCCGCTCAGTTGAAGCACGTTGCCACACTTTGCTACAGATTACAATCTAGCTCAAATTAATTATTTCTTTTTATCTCCGAGGTATGCCTAATGTCAATACTCTGGAGAGTAAGAACTGATTTCACTCTTTCCTGACACGAAATATTTATTTCGTGATAATATGGGGAGTTTTGGAACAGTGGTCCACAGAATATGTTTCATTCAATAAAATTTTTTGGATCACTGTTGATAACTATAATCTCTATACATATTTATTCAACTCAGTTATATAGGGCAACATAAGAGAGCTAACCGGTGATATTTTACAAGCTACACCGTCGATGTCGAATTGAAAATGGGCATATCTTAATATTGAAAAATGACACAACCAGTCACCGTTGATCAGACGCAATACTCCTGATACTTACTAAAACCTCCCTCGGAGGTTTTCCCCCAGCCCGTGACCACGCATTCTTGGTTGTCAACGGGAGATTCCCTACCAATGCAAATGGGTGACACAACGCTTGTCATATTAACCGGACGGTCAAGTTGAATCAGGGCTATGTCGTTGTCGAAATCACGTGGGTTATATAGAGGGTGACCAATCAGGACCTTGATGTGATAATCTTGCTCGGTTGTCTCCTCCTCCATGAAGATGTCGTATTTGCCGAGGCGTACTAACCAGTCACTAAGCAGATTGAACGGTCTGTGATGCGAGGATAGAGAAATGCGAAGAATAAGTGCATGCTATTATTCAATTCACAGATATTCACCTATGTTGAAACAATGTGACGTCGACGTTCCAATGCAAATGATCCGCAAGCATGTTTAAAGATCTACCTACGGGCTCCTTATTACAGTCTATTTTTCAACATTCGTATTCCAATCGTCAGTATAAAAAATATGGAAATATTTTGCGAAATAAAAGAAATATTGAAGATTTTTTTATTCGACACGACGTGTCGCACGCTATTGCGCCAGATACGTTACGTGGAAACGTCACACAATGCCACGGAAATTTCAGGTTGACGCTGTAGGAAATTTTTCAGATAGGAAATGCAGTAAAACCAGCCGAAGTCTAGATGGTTTTAGAAGTTGTAAAGTAAATCTGAAAATGTCCATGAACTCAGTGATATCATCGTTCAACCGTATCAATGGACAAATGCCGAGGACGCTCTCCTTAGCTTGTTTATTATCCAGCTTAAAGGGTCACCCAAGCAGGTCTGAAAAAGTTGAGAAAAGTATTGATATTTGTAGAAAATATGTTGTTCTTCATTATAGCGAAAACAATTTGGCGATGTTGTGTCTCAACTTTGATAAATTCGAGCTCAACGTTGGGATTTTTCAGCCGAAATTCTTCTACACTCTCAATTACATGTTTAGGGTTAGAACACTAAAAGCGAGGTTCTGTTTGAGCACACGTTCCGGCCTAATCGCGTTTAGGCTGTGAACACATGGAGTTTAGGTTATAAACGCATAGACGTTTAGGATTTAAACCGATGTGTTTAGATTTAAAAGACCTATGTGTTTATAACCTAAACGTCTATGCGTTTATAACCTAAACTCCATGTGTTCACAGCCTAAACGCGATTAGGCCGGAACGTGTGCTCAAACAGAACCTCGCTTTTAGTGTTCTAACGCTAAACATGTGATTGAAGAATGTGACCTGTGTTGACAGGTTGCTCAGGCCCATAAAACAAAAGAGATTTGGGGGGGGGGGGGTGGTATTAGGGTGAAGTGTCGAAATATGGGGTCTCTATATATAACCCCATGCTTTATATAAATAAACATAAAGGTGTGAAACGGACATTTGGTGAATCGAGAAATAAACGGTTTACCGCCAAACAAAATACATCAGCATATTCTACAAGTATCACTTTATATATTCCCGTCGTCAAATTAGTAAAACTGTGCAATTTTTGACCTTTACCGGGCGATTCAAAATCCAACGTAACTGTCCGTCCATATAGGAACAGTTAGATTATGGCGGGCTTCGTTCTGAATTCTGATTGGTCAGTCGCGACACCTTTTCGGCAAGAGAGTTCCACGCACTGATCAGCTGTCGCGACTGATAGGGGTGAGCGAGGCCGCCATAATTCCCTAACGGAACGAGCTCGATGAACTGAATCAGTTTTATCTATTTTACCGGCGGTTTTAGGTTACAGACTCTGACGTTGAGAGAATGGGGTTTTTTTGCTGTTTTTTTTTTTTACGCGTCCAAGGGAGGGTCGTTCGCACCGGACGCCCCCCCCCCCCCCCCTAACGACGCCCCTGGAGAGAAGCGTTCAATGGAACCAAAGGGCCGGATTGAAAAGGCGATCAGAGAATGTAGCAGATTTTGAGACTGCATAATAATATATTCTGCATCTGTGACACGAGTATAACTGTAATGTATGATATATGGAATGAATAGTGAAATATCAAGAAGTGTAATTAGAAGAGGGGTCATTGATCACGGGAGAACGTGCATGAGTACAATCAATGCAGTATCAGATATGCTATCTGAAAATATCAGCATGCATATGGGGTCGGGCGAGGCTTAGTTTCAAGATTCAAGATTTTATTGTACGAACACCAGATATGGCAGAGTACAAGAGTAAACATGCAGCTTCGCATAAAGATCGAGCCCATTAGGGTAGCACATCATTTGAGGTTGCACATCACTGGCAATGACAATACATTTATTATAAAAATAGACTTCTATGTCAGTGATGTTGAAGTTGGATTGAAAGAGGAACTATATTATAAAACTTGAAATAAAGATTACCTTTTTACCAAAAGTAAGCTTATTTATCTTATGTTGTACACCCGATGAATACATGTACATATACGTAGCACGCTCTTGGTGTACATATATTTTTTCAGTTTGGTAATCATGTGTGCTGGTTTATTAGTTTAATGATGCGACCTAGTTATATAAAGAGTTATATCAGAAAATCAGCCGTTCAAAATAAGATGTATTTTTATGTTATCCTAGCTTTAAAACTTTTCCTAATATTTATTGGATGCCCGTAAATCATATGATTAAGAAATGAATACGGTATTAGTTTCCCGTCAGTAGTAGTGGCTAAGCATTTCGAGTATCGTTTTCCAGGGAGGTAACTCTGTTTTGTGGAGATCGCGTGGAGGGGGCGCCACCAGTCCCGTATGACGTCACTTCCGGTCTGGGTGAATGGAGCGTGACCTTGCCGTATGACGTCACTTCCGGTCTGGGTGAATGGGGCGTGACCTGTGAACATGATAGGATATGTACTGACCTGTCTGTGGGGACTCAATGTCGTTCATCTCCGTGTCTTTTCGGTGAGCGGAGCATGTACTGGGGTTTTTCCCACAATGTCGTTCACCTCCGTGTCTCTTCGGTCAAGTCCGTGTCTTTTCGGTGAGGTCCGTGGGAACATGATAGGAGATTGCAACATTGTTGCACGTTCGCTACAATGTTGCGAAGATGTCACGGAGATCACCGAAGAGACACGGAGGTGCCTGAAGAGACACGGAGATCCCCGAAGGGGGCGAGAGGGGTCCCTAGTGTACCGATGGGGTTGTATGAGGTATCAATGTGAAGCATTCGTGAAGGGGCATCTGATGGGGTGTGTGTGGGGTTGAAATATGGTCATTCTGCGCATGCGCGGTAGACCAAGGGTATGGAAATAGACGTTTTGGGGTCTAGGGGAGCCCCTAGTGGTCCGATGGGGTCTATGAGGTATCAATGTGAAGCCTATGTGAGGGGGTATCCGATGGGCTGGATGTGGGGTTGGAATATGGTTATTCTGCGCATGCGAGGTAGACCAAGGGTATGGAAATAACCGTTTTGGGATCTAGGGGAGCCCCTAATGGACCGATGGAGTCGAGTGAGGTATCAATGTGAAGCCTATGTGAGGGGGCATCCGATGGGCTGGGTGTGGGGTTGGAATATGGTCATTCTGCGCATGCGCGGTAGACCAAGGGTATGGAAATAGCCGTTTTGGGATTTAGGGGAGCCACTAATGGACCGATGGGGTCGAGTGAGGTATCAATGTGAAGCCTATGTGAGGGAGCATCCGATGGGCTGAGTGTGGGGTTGGAATATGGTCATTCTGCGCATGCGCGGTAGACCAAGGGTATGGAAATAGACGTTTTGGGATCTAGTGAGCCACGAGTGGGCCGATTGGATCGAGTGAGGTATAGCATAGGTGAGGGGGCATCCGATTGGACTAGTGTCTCGGCCGTTGTCCACATTCTGCGCATGCGCAGACAGGGAATTCTGGGAAAAGGGTGTGGAAATAGACGTTTTAGGGTTTAGGTGAGCCCCTAATGATCCTATGGTGTCGTATGAGGTCTTATTTTGAAGCTATCATGAGGAAGCATCCACAGTGTATCGTTCGTTGTCAATAGTCTACGCATGCGCAGTCTGGCCGAAGTATAGAAATAAACGTGTTGGGGTTTAGGTGGGCCCCTATTGGGCCGATGGGATCGAGTGAGGTATCCATGTGAAGCAGTCGTGAGGGAGTATCCGACGGGGTGGGTGTGACGTGGAACTGACGTCATTCTGCGCATGCGCAGTAGAGAAAGTGTATGGAAATAGACATTTTGGCGCCGACAGGGGTCACTATGGTTCCGATGGCGTTGTATGAGGTCTTATTTTGAAGCTCTTGTGAAGCAGCATCCGATTGGACTCGGGTTCGTCCGTGTTCAAGGGTCTGCGCATGCGCAGTCTGGTCGTAGTATAGAAAGCAGGCAGGTTGGGG
>JAVTVY010035283.1:0-14188 GCA_036873755.1 Hanleya hanleyi | reverse complement strand
AATGGTACTGAAATAATTGGTGAAGCCGTTGGCAATATCAAGTGGGTCGGTTATCTCATGATCATTTATTTTGAATTTCTTAGGTAAACTTGTTGATTTTTTGCGATTCATTAGCTCGTTTAGAATTTTCCAGGTGCCTTTGATACTGTTATTATGCTGATTGAATTTATTCTCATAATAATTCCGTTTGGCTAGTCTCAGGGTATGATTTAGTTTATTTCTGTAATCGCGATACCGTTTCGTAATGATTGGGTCTTTGCGTTGGATATGCTGTCTAAATAGCCTATTTTTTCTCTTATTGATTTCAAAATTGCGGGACTAATCCAGGGTTTAATAATCTGGTCTCTGTTTTGATTTCTTGTTACTACTGGAAAACAGCTGTTGTAGGTTTCATTAACCTTAGCTGAGAAAGTATCGGTGGCTTTGTTTACGTCTTGTTCGTTAATGACGTCATTCCAATCGGCATATGGCGTATACAGATCTAGCCTAGTAGCAATTGCTAGATCCTGCGTTGAATGTGACCATTTTAATCAACGTCAACAAAACAGTATTGCAGAAGCTCATAAAACAGCGCTAAACCACCAAGCACCCCCACTCAAAGTTTCTCAAAGTTGGCGATACGTATCGCATACTGATAGCAAAATACGAGCTTAGCGTGCAAGATCAATGACGTTTCGTTTCGTAACTTGTATCTGATTCCGCTTAACCCGGGACTAGGCGCCGAATGAACCCATGTACTCCAAGATACTCATGATGTCATATAAACGGTGAAAATCAACGCCTGATTGAGATACATTATTCTCTAGACGACGATTTTACAACGAATATCATATGGATTAAGAATTCTGATCAGCGATACGGATTTGATATTTTTGGAATATCATGTCTTGCCGGCATCATTGGAAACTGTTGAGCGCTTCTCTCTTGTAGGGAACTAGCCTATGTTTATGTACACTGTAACTGTATTTTTGAATTTGATACTAATTCTGTTATATGGATTATGGAATATGTCCTTGGATTATGGACTTGAAATGACGGACCAGACGCTTGTGGTTCACTGGAAAATTACGAGTTCTTCAGATACTTTGAGATCACATATAGCAAGGTACTCTCTGAAAACAAGGACGGTATTCCAATCGTTGGATTTGTCAATGATCTTACAGTTTCACATTACAAATTCTGCTAATTCTTTGGCTGGCACAATAGTTCGGCTGTTTTCTAGATCAAACATGTCTGAAACAGCTCACATTATATGTATATGGGTTAAATACACTGTTGGGATATTCGCCAACATGTTGTTTTAAGACGAATGAATAAGCACCTATGTCAACTTTTTGCAGAAGCCATTCCAGCTCATGAACATTTCTATTTTGTCAAATTCGATTCGAAACAGCGGGCCTCTATTACATGTATTCTGGGCTCTATGTACTAAGGAACCTACCCAATCATTTTTAATACGTCATGGCACAAAACTGTCGTAATGGTTATATTGTCCAGTATGGGTAGAATTCCTATATAGAAGGTCTCATTTGATCCAACTTTTATGTCAAGAATGTGGACATCGTTACAACCAACAAACGCTTAACAGAAAAACCATTGTTTATGGAACGAATTGAGCTTATAGAATCATATCAAAATATCAAAAGGACAAGTCTATCGTCTGCATATCTGGTTTAAAATTTGATAACCTCTTGTTCTATTGTCAATTATCTGTTCTTCCACAGCAGACATAATAACATCAGCAAGTAGTGGTCCCAGAGAGGAACCCATAGAAACATCGTCGTTTTTACGGAGTACGGTCGGGATTCTATAGAATCAAATAAGGCAATTTTATAGGAAGTGGTTCGATTTGTGACACTCAGGGACATTGACAGATGACTGCAAGACAGAATTAAGTCTTTGAAGACTGTTTGTGTCAGCTTTTATACTGGGATACCATGATCTCACAAAACATTTCATCCTGGAGGTGGATACATGCTTCAAGAGCTTCGGAGCTGTTCTGTTGCAAGAGAAGGGACAGAAAATAGTGGCCATAATGTATGCCAGTAAGACTTTGTGGGGACATGTGCGGGAATTACAGTTCAAGAAAGTTGGAGCTCAAGATCGAGTGCAGAGATATCCTAATCGGAGCTGCTTTCAAGTATACACATAATAAATAGACCCTTTGGCTACCTCAAAACGTCAGCTAAGATGAATCTTTGAGATATTTAACTTCACCACCGAATACAGCTCGGGACGCCAAATGGGAATGCGGAGCCCAAAGTCGTGAGCAGCAGCATGGAAAAGAACCTTCAAACTGGTGTATTAATGAGATCCGGGTAGGCTGCTTGCCAGAACCATTGGTTAGGTCCTTAAAGATGGACACAAGTGAAACTTCAGAGATGGATAGATGGAAGAAGTATTTGTGAGAACACGTAACGTTCACCCCAATACCTGTACAGCCCTTTCCCAGTTTAAATCCCTGAGAGCGACGCAGGAACAAGATGATACTCTGGAGCGTATTTCAGAATCATGAAAAGTAGCAACTTATCCTGAAGCAGATATTGACTGAAAAACGACAGACACGGAAGTTGTTAAGGCAGTGGGAGTATCTGCAGGAACAAGAGGGTGTGCTGTCTCGGAAGTGCAGTCTACAGAGATCACAGTTGCTGCAGCTATTCCTGCCTGTTGAGCTACAGATTTGAGTATAGCAGCCGTTGTATGATGAAACTGCAAACCCTGCAACAGAAAAGACATTTGCACTGATTCAGGACAGGTACTATTTGCCAGGGATGCATCTGCGCATATTGTGGACGATGTCAAGGTGTTCCTTAGGAAAGGCCGGAAGGAAATTACGTTCACCCATGGGTCATTTATTAGCTTGGAAATCTCTTGAAGTCCTTGCAATAGACTTCTTGCAATGGAGCCAGCTGCTGAGATGGAGAACGAGCTCATCATGACTGATCTATTTAGTAAATTCATCCAAACTGTGCCCACCCGGAATCAGCTCGCCACAACGGTGGCCCGTGTATTTGTTTGCTACGTTGTCCCCTGCATTCTTATCAAGAACACAATTTTAAGTCGTCTTTGATGCAGGCGTTGTGCACCATGTGGGATATCAAGAAAAGTCGCCTGTAATGGCCAGTGAGAAAGATTTAATGGAAGCCTTCACAACAGATAACCACAAAAATAGGGCCTGGACTACTTGTTATTCGGTAGCGAGCATGTGTTGTCGATGGACCTTTTTCTTAGATTGAACTTCGAGTAAGACCAGCAATTATAGATCCATCGATGAGTGAGTGGGTTCCCCACCATTATCATAGAATGGCGGGAGCTTTCCATTGAGCTGAGAAAGCTAAAAATCCGTCGAAAGAAGTTATATGACCAGACTGTCTAGCACGAGACCATAACGATTGGAGCACGGGTGTTCTTGCAATAGATAGAAGATACAAGACACCTGGAGTCCCACTCCATACAGAGTGACTAAAGAGATGGACTTTGAAGGTCGAGTGTATGAGTGTGAACAAATGATAGCTTGTGTGTCTTTTCCTATTTTTTACTGTGCAACACTGTAACGATCGGCAACATTGTAACGATCGTCAACAACAATAAACCATTGTTGTGAAATCGTTACAATGTTGCACAATTAACCCTCTTCATAATACGATGTTTAATGAAAACTACATTAGGAAGACACTTTTTTAAAGAAAAAAAACATCGTTTCTTATAGAGGAAGAAGCGTTTCTTATAAGAGGAATTGCATATTGAAAAGAGCATCCTACTATGAAGAATCACCTTTTCAATATGTAAGAAAGAAAAAAGCTTGTGTGTCAACGGACCAAAGAAAAGTCAACTGACAAAAGAAAAAGACTCACAAGCTATCATTTGTTCGTATGAGCGGTTGAATCGGTACTTGACCGATAACCAAGAGGCTGGATAACAGAATATAACAGAACATTGTGTTCTGTGGGTTTAAATGGAATTTACAGCATGTCACATCTGGAATAATGACGTGCAGAGTGACACATATTATTTAAATGAAATCAATGAATTAAAGTCCACAATATATAATTACAAACGAAGAATGAATAAGAAATACAAGTTTCAACAGACGTACAATTATAACAACCGGAACACGGAATAATGTTATTGTATTATACTTACTGTTACCAAATTAGGACAGATGATGATAAGATTATATACAAAAGCGCAAAGGCCTGACTACGACCATGGCAAGCTTTGGTGGTTGGGATTGCCCACTCTCAGACAGGTAGGTCACAGCCGGCCGCATCTTCACCAGCCAAGTCAACTACATCGCGAAGCTCTCTACGCTGCCTTGACATTCTTGGCTGGTGGCAGAGGAATACTGCTCTGCGCCACCTAGTGGAAGTTTTAACGGCGAGAGAATTTTTGCCACCAGGAGTTGTTTCCCTTCAATCTCAAGTCTGCACATACGTGCGGCGATTCGTTATCGTTCGACCTTGCAGCGTGTCCCAAAATCTGATTCAATTGATCAGAAACACCGAAAGTGGCCGTGAAAGTGCTCTTCCTGTATCTTTTCGATAGAATTTCCCCGCACATTCGACACAACTCATTCTTAGTGGGGGCCGACATCCTGAGAAACCAACTACTACGTAACGCGCATTCTGATTGGATGCAGCACGCCGTCTCTGCATCCAATCATAAATGAGGATTAACGTTCCAACTTTACTAGAGAAGTATGCCAAGGCAATGTACAGAGCAACGTGATGTACGTCGACTTGGCTAGAGAAGATGAGCCGGCCGCGGTCTGGAGGCCCCTGTCTGGGTCTGCCCAACCGCAGCCTAGTTTGAGCATGTTTCGCGAACAGCAGTAGGTTATGAACGCCTGATCAAAATAGCCATCAAAAGGCCATGTCACGGATAATTATATTCGTGGAGTAATGTGGAAGGGCGTTGCACCGAACAAAGGAAACAGTGGAGTCCGTAATGATGAGGACGTCTCATACGTCTTCAGACGTCTTAGTCCAGGTGAGAAACCTCAAAGGAATCAGTAGACTTCCTGAAGACGCTCACAAGACCGCCCTACATGAATCTGCACACCTAATCACTATCAAATCAGTCACATATTGATTATGCTCGACAAAGAAGATTGCAAGAGCGGATCCAGCGAAGATTCATAGCTGGGGTCGACTATCAAACTTAAAAAACAGGGCTATTCCACCAAGCGCCTACACTCAAAGTTTCTCAAATTTGGCGATACATATCGCATGCTGATAGCAAAATACGAACGTAGCGTGCAAGATCTATGGTGCTACGTTTCGTAACTTGTGCCTAATTCCGCTTAACCCGGGGCTAGGGGCCGTATGAACCCATGTACTTCAAGAACCTCATGGTACTCATATGAACAGTCACAATCAAAGCGTGACTGAGATACATCATTCTTTAGATGACGACTTTACAACGAATATTATGGATTAAGAATACTGATCAGCGATACGGATTTGATATTTTTGGAGCATCATGATGTCTTGCCGGCATCATTGAAAACTGTTGACCGCTTCTCTCTTGCAGGAAACAAGCCTATGTTTTTTATACTATGATTGTCTTTTTGAATTTGGTGCTAATACTGTTATATGGAAAATGGAATAGGTCTTTGGATTATGGACGCGGATATTCTCTAATGGACGACGGCTGGATTATGAATGACGGACTAGACGCTTGTAATCACAGTCCAACAGGCGAGAGTCCAAGGGTCGCCTGGTTTTCCCGCGAATAAATCTGAACCTAATTTATGCAGACTCGTGGTTCTATTTTCACGTTTGCTTCACGTTTGTAAGCACGCATCGATATTAAAAAAATCACACCTCATGCCTGAATCCATTTGACTTTCTAGATATATTTAACACAAACAAAACGATGACCTTCACGTCATGGAAAATCAGAAACCAATATGATACCGATACGACTCATTTACACAGAGCTAAAATAAGCGAATCATCACAACATAACAGGTGAGGGTCCAGGGGCCGCCTAGACCCCGGACCCCAGAAGCTCCGTGATCCTGGGTTGCCGGGGATGCATTCTACGCGTTTTCCCGGAAATAAATCTGAACGTAATGTATGTAGATTTATGGTGATATTTCCACGTTTGTTTCGCATAAGCACACATCGTTATTGGAAAAATTATACCTGATGCCTGAATGCATTTTACTTTCTAGTAATATTTAACACTTACGTCATGGGACATCAGAACCAATACGATACTGATACGATTCATTTGCACAGAGCTAAAATTGAAGCGAATCCTCACAATCGAACAAGCGAGGGTCCAGTGGCCGCCTTGGTTCCGGAAGATCCGGGGTCCAAGATCACCGATGAGTTTTAAGCGTTTTATATGTTTTTGTATACCGGAAATAAATCGGAACATGATGTACCGGGTAGGGTATGCAGATTTATGGTTCTATTTTCACTTTTGTTTCGCATAAGCACGCATCTGGTTTTCTGGTTTAACACATATAAAACAGGCCACGTGGTGCGCTCGCGGCGATAATGTCAGATTGAAGACAAATATTGAAACTTCAACTTAAATAGAACTCTCACAAACCACATGAATAAATGATGGTTTGTTTAACCCTACCTGGCCTGGGGCGGGGAAGGGGGGGCACTTTCTGCGCTATCTCCGGAACGACGAAAAATGGAGAGCTGAACCTCCGTGACTTTATATTTTATCGTATTTTGAGCCTATTTGCATAACCCCCCGAGCAGAGGATCATGGGTAAATTCAAGATGGCGGCCAAGTGGGGTACCAGAAAAGTGACGTTTTTGTCATACTTCTTCAAAATTTCTACTTTTCCGCTATGAAAAGTGGGCAAAAGCTATTTTATTTCACATTAAAATTAATATTTACCAATTTTTCATGCAGTTTTTGCGGAGAAATTGCAAAAATAAAAAATTCGGAAAATCTGACCGTAAAATCGATCAAAAATGCCGTTTTTGAAAATGACGTCCCTGTAACGTCATCAAAGCGGCCATCTTGGATTTTTTTTTTACATTTTCTGGTAGAACTTGACCCAAGGGTATAGTGTGATAAGTTTCAGCCCCCTAGCTCAAGGGGTAAGAAAAATATGCCCCCCCCCCCTCGGCCTGTACAGGTCCCAAAAAGCCCAGGCCAGATAGGGTTAATACACCTTCAGATACTCTACTTACATAATCCACATTCGCTTATTTTACATATCATTTTTAGACATTATTTCTACATGAAATCCCAGGGTTCGCTGACCCACCCGCCGTAGATCCGCCCTTATGGATTGGGCTAGTAAATGTACATTCGTGAGATGTGCTGGTTCAGGGCCACATTAATAAGTGGCATCCATCAGTGATTAATAGACAACAACTAGAACTAAATATGGGAAGATTAATCCTGCCTGCAATTTGAAACTTTCTGTCTGGACGTGTACAGCTACAAACTACCCAGATTGATTTCAACCATTACAGGGATTCGCCTGTGTATCCGCCCAGTGAGCAGGTCCGTACAACCGCTGCAAAACCCGGGTGACCACATACACGATTCCCGTAGCGCCATCTGCCTAATAATTGTCGGTTACTTCCCTTTACTCCATATACAGACTCGTACCTTGCTTCAGACTCTCAAAGATCTGAGGACAAGCAAACGGTAACCATCTTGTCATCAGCGACTGGGTGAATAGAATGGAATATAATTTATTTGCTGATTACAAACACCAATATGAGGCATGAGAATCACAGATTAACAGTTAATGATTGAAATTGATTTGACAAATATTTAAGCACATATAAATCACAGATCGACTTAGTTAATGATTACATTTGATTTGACAATGAATGAATAAACGAATCCATATAAACATAAAACGAGAGGACACTGGATGACGCCGCCAATAGCGTCTTAATGAGCATAAATAAGCATTAAAAAAATAGAGAATACTTCAGTTACAGGTTAAATCTCGCTGCAGATCTGGTCTGGAAGGCAAGTTCAATGAAGCCAGCATAATGTTCTTCGCATATCATATACAGGGGCCGGGGGGGGGGCCCAGCCCCCCCCCCCACTTTTTGAGACTGCAATGTTATAAGTCCTATCTTGGATAGCACCAGTCCAGCATTTTAGAGTTCAGCCCCCCCCACTTTCAAACGTGCTCCGAGGCCCTTGATATAAGCAAATAAATCAATCGTTTGGATACAGACGATATACAGACGGATATTTTGTAAATACTAATTTCGTAAAGTTTTCTCTCTCCTTTGAGTGGAGTGGGCATCTTCAAGTTCGCCCAAAGACCATTTACCACATACCGGGTATTCAGTCGGTCCAGATCTGGACCGGTGACGTCAGACGGGCATGTGCACAAAAGTTATTAAACATCCGACATGCGGGGATATTACGGGGTTTCTTCAAACGTAAATAGATTTTGAAATCAGAGAAAATTTGATCCACCAATCAGCCAGTCGCAAGATGTCTACCGTTTGCTTGTTCTCAGATCTCCGTGAGTCTGGGGGCTAGACAATCTCACGTTCAGCTATTTCCGTATTGACCGACACTTTCGCAGCTAGTGAGTTCTGGGCTAGATTGGGGGCTAGGTACGAGTTTACTTTATATTCGGAACCTGGAGCTTCTATACTAGTTATCACGCGATAAGTAATACACGGGCACAATTACAGAATAACTGGCAATCATCTAGAAAATTCATGAATTACGACCGTCAGATATCACATCAATTCATGGGTGGTTTTCTTCATCTAGCAATCATCACTAGGCCTATCACGGGTAGACAAGTATTGTCAGTCCAAATCAATGCTTCTGTCCGAGCATCGAACCTCCATAAAAACTGTCCGCTAAAATGTCCTTTTTAGCAGAGGAACTTCTTTTAATTGTGCGGTATATCTCGGTGATGATATAGTGTCAACTGTTAGACTTTCCGCTCAATGACAGTGGTCGGTTGAAAGGAGATGGTATTGTAAGGCGTGGTTTTTGCCCACAGCCAGCCGACTCACAGGAATGTACATTTCTTCTCTCCATCTGTCAATCACAATGCAATGTACAACTTGTCGTCGGCGGCAACTGTCATTCAACGGACAGAATGTTACGGTGAACCATGATAACTTCACTTACACACTGGCTCTATTGCGTATCCGGGGTTTTTCTGTTGCCGTAATGACCCGGCGCACAATGGGTTTCACTTGTGACCCGGTGTTCAAGTAGCAAGAACCGGGTGTTCATGGCGATCAAAACCGGGGTGATATTTGACATGAACACCTCCCTAGTTTCAAGAGATACACTGACTTCTTTGTCTGGCATGGGCATTCGTCTGCGTGAATCGCCTGGTCGCCTTCAGGAATTAGCAGGTTTTCATGTAGAAATAAGTGGGTGAGTGTTAAAGTAATTTAGTAACCCGTACCCGGTGTTCAAGTGATTTATCAAACATTTTAAGATTAATCATTGAAAGAACGAACAATGTCCGTTGAAATGTGCGACGGGAGATAACTCGTATGAAAATGATACAAAAGACTTTTGATATCGAACTTTCAAGTGAAATTTCGAGAAACACAAGCTCAATTCATCTTCACATTTCGAGTTAAATGCTACACAAGCGTTCCGTCACGTGTAGTGTTCGACTAGGATATGCGAAGATGGCTCAATTGAGCACCACTAAATCACAAGTCAGCTTTGATAAATGTCAGTCAAATACAGAATTACTTTCCATTAGTGGCCGTGACAAGCTACATGTATCGTTATAGGATCTGCATGGAAATACGCCATATAAATATCACACTTTGGTTTATTTTGCTGCCAGTCACATACCTTCTTGTCGAGTGACACCAGCGTCGTCGCGGTCGTGCATTCTTGCTGTAGTTTCACTGAATCCCGTCACAATTTCTTTTTGTGAGCGTTACACTATATGCCTTCTGATATACATACATTAAAACAGCGACTGCCTCAAATATAGGTCTAATCTTTGGTTGTCGCCTGCTGAGCTTTGATTGCAGACTAAGCAGTCAAAATATGACGCGTCTGTATGTCGTAACGCATCAATTTTCTGCCGTACGTATATGTGTGGGTATGTTACCCACACATGCTTCGACCCTGCGACAAATAAAAACACAACATCAGTCGATTTGGTTTTCAAGTTCAGGCCTGGGCGACGGCACAACAATTGGTCTTTATTGCTAAACAATTTTAATGAACTGATATGGAATGCAACAATTTGAACTTGTATGTAATACAAATGGGAAAATAAACTGCACCAACTTTATAAGATGTTCTCTCTATACTACTAGTTCATTTTATGCATACTATGTGACTCGGCATTTTGCATGGTTTTGACAATATTGGCAAATAATCCAACATATAATTCAGTTATATGTGCTACCCTTCTAGTGATTTCAACGATTTCCCAATATTGCATGGAGTTTGAGACTCCGTTATTGCCGCTTGCATACATATTGCATTAACGTCATTTTTATGCAACAAATGACCGTAACATCCAATTAAACTATTGTTTTCCCTCTCATGTATTATCGTTAATAGTTTCCAACATCATTTATTCTATTTCACGTCGTAGTTTACACATTTCGACAACAAACGAAAACTGGGTACCACATAGCGCGGTTTACATGCAACGCACGTGACAAAACTAGTTTCAAGTAATCTGACAAATACACTAATTTGAACTCATTAATTTCCAAGAACGATCACTCGGCAATGTCTGTTGACACTTTATCTCTGTAGTCTCTAAGAAAATATAATGTTATATAGTCCATACCTGCGACAAATAAAAACACAACATCAGTCGATTTGGTTTTCAAGTTCAGGCCTGGGCGACGGCACAACAATTGGTGACGTCACAGACAGCTATACTCCGTCGCAGGGACGTTTCATAAGACTACATCACTGCCGTATGTGTGGGTCTCACATTCTCCCCTGGACAAAAATGTCGTCCGCGACATTTATGGTCTTTGCTAACCATTTACTAGATGCCCTACCACACATACTCTAAAAGTTCATATTGGATTCTATGAAAGATTATTACAGTCCAACAGTCATGTTCTGTTATTCTAGTCATATTCACTGTGACACAGCCACAGGAATACACATGTTCACGGTTGATGACAACTGTGGAAGTTCGCAAGTCCAAATTAGGAGGTTGTTCACAAAGATAACATTCCTTCGGCATCAACGGTCAGCCATAATCGCGAATCACTGGATACTCCTACTCCAGAGTCACGATCGAACTTTAGGTCACTTGAGGTTGATCAGACCACGGTGAACACTTAAGTCCTTGGGATATTTCCCCTATTAAAATGGAATGTTAGCGAACTGCTTTTCAGCGATCGGACCACAATATCCACACAAGAATGAATACAGGAACTCCTTATTCACAAATGCACATTTTGAATCCTGTAAAATGGCGATTTTCACTGATCACACAAACATAATCGATCCTGGTGGAATGCCCATGCCACCAGAATTCACAGGCATCCATGGAGCACACATCTCTGGTGGGCATGCCATCCACATAACGGGTACTGGTTGTAACATATTCACATTCGTACCTCGACGAAAAACAGGCTGTCCAAGCGACTCGTATGTCAATGTTCTCGGTGGTTGTCTTGACCGATGGGGTCGAGTTGGTTGTTCAGGAGGTGACAGTACAGATCCCTCACCACAAGGCGATGACAAAGACGAGCCATCCTGTTCACTAGGCCGAACATTTTCCTGGACTGGACACGTAGAACGATGATCCTGTGCCTGTGGAACACGCGGTCGCGGAGTGAAATCTCGCACTGTCGGGTCAAGGCCCGGGGCACAAAGCCTTGTCGATCTTTCAGGTTGGCTCCGAGGTGGGAAATTGTCGTCGTCTTCGTCAGAAGATACATCTTCGTCTGACACCCGAGTAGACTGACGTGTCACAGGAGCAGATTTGGGCGGGTTCCTCGCACGTTGCTGTAGATTCGCTGGGTTGGTTTCCTCAGACAAACACTCACATGGCAGTAGTAAGTTGCGATGAAGGACTCTGGTCCTCCCAAGACCACATTCCGGCTTGACAAGATAAACTGGAGTATCAGCTCCCATACGTTTCACCACCACATGTATCTGGTCTTCCCAGTGTGACCGAAGCTTACCAGGGCCACCTCTAGGAGTCAAATTGCGGACTAACACACGATCTCCTGGATGCAGGGCGCCTGCATGGGCTCGTTTGTCGTAGCTTTTCTTACCACGACTAGAAGCTTTTCCAGAGTTCTCTGACGCGATTTTGTAAGCTTCCTCCATTTCCGCCTTCCACCGCTCAGCGTACGCCTGGAGAGTAACTTCTTGACCGTCCGATTTCAAATTGAAAGCCAGGTCAATCGGCAGTTTCGGGGAGCGACCAAACAGAAGATAAAAAGGCGAGAAACCTGTTGATTCGTGTTTGGTACAATTGTAAGCATGCACCACCTTGTTCAAGGATTCATGCCACCTTGATTTCTGTTTCTCTGGCAGTGTTCTAAGCATTCCGAGAAGAGTAGAATTGAACTTTTCCACTTGCCCATTCCCCTGGGGATGGTAAGGTGTCGTCCTCGAACGCGTCATTCCTGATAGCTTTTCTAACTGACGAAACAAAGTGTTCTCAAACTCGGCTCCCTGGTCATGATGAATACGCTCCGGGAAACCAAAGCGTGGAATGAAATCACTGAAAATCTTATCCGCTGCAGCTTTTGCGGATTTGTTCCGTGTTGGATAAGCCTGCGAGAAGCGCGTAAAATGGTCGACTATACACAAGATGTATTCATAACCCCCGCTACTCCTCTCAAGATGAAGATAGTCGATGGAAATCAGCTCAAAGGGTGATGACGTTTTGATGTTCTGCATGGGAGCCTTTGCTGGTACATGGGGCCTCTTCTGCTTGACACAGCTACAGAGTTTCGTGATGTGATGCTCAATGTACCGCTGCATACGTGGCCAATAAAACCGTTCCCTGGCCAGCGAAAACACACGCTCACTACCCAAATGACCCATGTCTTCATGGAGCTGGTGAAGCACAAGACGACGATATTTCTTAGGTAGCACAAGTTGGTTGATCTTGTTGATTTTGCGACGAAGTATTCCATCCTCCCCAATCTCGAGTTTGTTCCACTGATGAAACAATGTTCGGGCTTCACGGTTCTCTTTTGAAGCACCCGGGGATGGTTTCTGGCCAACAAGTTTTGCTTTCAGCACAAGGCCAATGGCTGGATCCTCTTCCTGAGCAGCTTTCATCTGCATTGTACTGACTTCCGACATAACACTGACGTCTTCTGCTTCATGCACAGACTCAATATTTGTCGACAAAGATGCGATCCAGGGAATGTGATCCTGCTCTTGGATGCGCGACACCTGCACCACTGCAGATATGACCTCGGACTGCACTTCTTCGGTACACATGTCCATATAATCTTCCATCTGCAAAGGACTACGTGATAAAGTATCTGCGTCTGCATTCGCTTTTCCGGGCCGGTATTTGATGTCGAAGTGATAGTCTGCTAGTTCAGCGACCCATCGATGTCCAGTGGCTGTCAGCTTTGCTGAGGTAAGTATATATGTCAACGGGTTGTTGTCTGTATAGACACGGAAACCAGGTGAGTGGTATAAGATATCGCGGAATTTATCCGTGATTGCCCACTTTAGGGCAAGAAACTCTAGTTTACCAGAATGAAGATGATATTTCTGTTCCGCTGCTGACAAAGTTCTTGAGCCATATCCCACAACCCTTAGCCGATCAGCCTGTCGCTGGTACAACACTGCTCCCAGACCTGCCTCCGAAGCATCAGTATGTAAAATGAATGTTTTGCTGAAGTCCGGGTAGGCCATTATGGGGGGACTAACAAGACAATCCAATAGCCCCTCAAGTATCTCCTGATGGTTCGGTGTCCATGTGACCTTTTGTCCCGATGGTACCTGCCCAGTTCGCCGTTTGCCATCCTTGATGTTCTTATTGTTTCGACCTTCTGGTGGACCCTTCAGCAGTTCATACAAGGGTTTTGCCCTTCTGGAAAAGTCCTGTATGTACTTCCGATAATACCCCAATAGTCCGAGTACTTTTCGAACTTCACCGACAGTCTTTGGCGTTTTCGTCTTTAATGCTACTACAGCTTCTGTATCTGCTGGGTCCATGCGGTAACCATCCCTCGATACTATCATGCCAAGGTATCTTACCTCTCGACGGAACAAGTCGCACTTT
>JAVTVY010035282.1:0-137955 GCA_036873755.1 Hanleya hanleyi | reverse complement strand
AAACTGGGGAAAGACAAGCATTGTATTTTTCCCTATAAGTGTACGAATATATTATAATTATTAGAGATAACATTAATCTGCACACTAAAAAAAAGAATCACCACAAATTACAAAATAACAGCTCAACTAATAGGCAGAACTGGGGGAAAACAGCTACTGGGAGTCGCATATTAACTTCATTCGACTTCGTCCGCATGGTAATCGAACAGATCCCATCATCTTGCTTGAAGAAAGACTGGCTGGCGTGCCAGTCCGCAAAGATGTCACAACAACAGATGATCAGACAGCGTCCACGTAATAAGCTTACAGCAAAAACTTCTCACCGATTCTCTGTTTGTAAAATAGAATCAAACTTTTCGACTGCTTAGACTTTCCCCACATTTGATTAACCTCTTTTTCCATAACCATAACCATAAAAATAACCATATTTTTCATCGGTGCTAAGTCAGAGCATGCCATAATTTACTACTTACATGCCATAACTTTGGATCATTGGTCGCATGGAACTAGATTAATACATGTGCGTCAAACCATATAAACCGGAATTCAACTTATCCTAGTGGTGTCAAAGCAAAAGTAGTTGAAGCATAGTCTTATCATATGGGACGGATATCAATTAAGCACTCAAAGAAATGCAAAAATCTACAGCATGGCAGAATAAATATTACCTCAACCCAATACACAAAATTCAAAATAAAGCGAGGACATATACAGAGAAAAAAATATGCAGAATTAAAACAAAAGTGCGAATCTGACAATGAGTGTATTAAGTGACTTAAATGTCCTGGCGGTATTTGCTGCCATTGCGCTGTCTATTTATTATAAGAAACAGGTGACATCTCAATTGTATGTATGAAAACAGGAAACAAAATAGCAGCAATCGTATGCATAGAAAATGGCAACAGTGCGCTGAATCTCAAATTTCCATTTATCCAAATTTCCATTTTGGTACCAGGCGTTGTGCAACGAGCGAGGTGACTGGTGCGTTTTACTGTGATCTGATTGACCGATATCTGATAAAAAAACCCCATAGTCTTATCGATCGAATTTGGCCCACAAAATGAGTTTGAAGTTCTAACCATTACATTACCTTCACCAGATAGGTTCAGATGACGTTAAACATGTACCTGCATTGTATACTCTGTATACTGTTGGAAGTTAACTGTCTTATAATTCAGTCAGTTTGACATTTTCAAACGTGAGTCAGTGTGCCCTGAATATTTCGGCCAGTAAGACTGAAAGAGTCACTACACATAAATTGGAAACGGAATTTTAAAATACGGTTAATTTCAGGAAAACCAAGCGTGGGCATATTACATCTTATCAGCAAAATTTGTGTATTTCCTCTTCAGAAGAAGGATAAAATTTCATTGGTCGGTATATTTACAAGTTTAACCAAACGTTGACCAGCTGTTTAGTCACAACAATTGAACACGCCATTTCCTTTCAAAAACAGCACCAGGCAATGGTAAATGGCGATGACAAAAATGCTTGGTGATGTATGTCACACCTTGGTTTTATACATACATGAGAAATGTTTCAGCTCAGCAGAATTTTATTCCTAAAATAAATCGATTTTCATACTTTAAACAATCCGAAATAGTTCAGATTTGGATCTGAGGCAAGAAAAGAAAGATTGGAAACTTTTACAAAGACCTCGTCGCTTTTCCTCAAATGAAATACAGATCCTAGAAAACTGGAATACTCTCCGAAGGCTTTATTCTGCGCCAAGCATTTTGTAGTGAAATTTTGGCTGAGCGCTCTCTCGCCACGTCTGGAGTAAATGACGTGGTATCGGTAAAGGTAGTAAGAGAGACTCTGCACATGTGGAAGTTGACTGCCGTCATTTTGGTCAAAGACTTCTAGGAGAGAGACTTGACTGTAGACGTAGTACAATCCATCTTCGGGTATAACCAGTCGGCCATATCGGTACTGGCCGTCCCGTGTTCGAAACGCGAGCCCCTTGTTATCCGTCCAGTTGGACATCGCAAACTGACGACCACCTGCTAAAGAAACAAAGAAGAATTCTTCCTTGTATTCACAGGATAAAGCAATATAGGAACAACAGTCAACAGTTCAAACTTTGTGAATGAGGTATTTTATTCACCATCAACTGGCGAAAATGAAAACAATAATATTCAGATGACATGATACAACTCCTACCAAATTGCATCATTGCAATATTGAAATTGGTGCCTCATCTTAAATTCCTGTTGCTAATGTTTTCGTATATCTGGTTAAATTGTTTACTTACTCAAAAAACATATTTGCTAAAAGCATGTTCATTGGCTATGCGTTGTTTGGCACATATTTAGCTTGTCTGTATAACTTTCCCTGTGAGGATGCGAAGCTTCATCGATAAATGTAGAATGCCGTCAATAAGGGTCACCTCGCCGCAATTCGAGGTTATTTCACTAAGAGTCGAATGTGATCGAGTATCCATCGGCAAAGCATCCAAGAAAATACAGAAAATCATTTTGAATATACGCAAATTTCATACTCACTTCTGCCAGCATGTAGTCTCTCACGTGGTCCCATCAGATGGGCGGCAGTGGTTGCTTTACTCTCTCCGTCAGATTGAGTAGGGTGGATCATTATTTTGTCTGCAAGTGGAAAAGGGGGGTGGGGAAATTTGTGTAAAAAAAGGGCATAGAGTAACATTCTCCGATGAAATAACTAATAACAATAGTGCCTAATAACAAAAAGTACATTGAAGTTATCCGGGTTCAGGATAATTTGGAACAGGAAGTCTGGAAGCCTGTCTATATTCACGATGCGCCACTCGTTAATTGATCATATCATTCACTTCCGGACTGTTCATTATTTTCTTGAACCATAGTTTTGCTGCACCCATACGTGCCACTATATTCAAACCTCAACTTACAGATGAGACCGAAGTCGTGCTCACATGTATGCAAAATTGACGAGAGAATGACAGATTATCTATTACATAGATACATCTAACATATGAGTTAGTAGTAAAGTAAATTTCCAGCTTTCTTTTTTTCTATAGCAAAAGAATCCCATCGAGCTGAAGCTCTACGTTCACTCATATCATTTTCACCAGATGGCTCAGATAAACTTTGTTGAAAATCCAACATATTTTATTCTCCACTTCATCGTGACAGCGAGTAAAAATGTTATTCACGGGAGCACATAAGAGTTGTTGGCGAGCAATTGTCCCTCCTCTCACCACACTATATTCCATAGCTCCCCGTCTGTCCTATTGCCATACGGGGGTGATGAACAGGTATATTCAGTTCCTACATCTACACGTTTCCGACTTCATAATATGAACGGTTTTATATTCCGAGACAAGTAATGCAGAATTTCCTCAACTACTGATATCGTGAATATAAAATAAATATATAGAGAGAGATATTTTTCGGCAGATGATCTCTCCGATTTCGGGTGCATGTTCCTGGTATATATCCGTTGGAAGTCCAAGTCTACCGAAAGTAAAGTAAGGAGATATAAACATAATAGCAGGTCAGTGTTTGAAATGTTTTACGTGCGAATATTCCTACATAATTACGCGGCCCCACCAGCGTGAAACTTATCAACTATTCTCGCATCGTTAGAATTTAGCATCAACTTCATTGGTACCAGACCACTATTAAAAATAGTGCCGATCCGTTAACCCCCTTTAGGCAACCTCTGCCAGAGAAGTGAATTGTTTTCAATATTTTTTCCAGTCTCTGTTGCGAGGAATAATTGAAGGCCAGTGGTGGGTGATTGAAGTATGATATGTGTTTCGTTCCGCTGTGAGTTTGATTTTAACTCAAGGCCTAATAAGGAGTTGCTAAGAGGGACTATTTGGGTGCCTGTGCACCGCTTTCTGAAAGCAGAGAAAAAAGCCAAAATTGTGACGTCATTTGTACGAGCGCGCATAACTCAAATTTCGATGGGCGACCCCCGTCAAGAAGCCTGTCCGGTTGTAGCACTTGAATAAAGGTACTTCTTGCCGAAATATGGGAGTCTAGACTTAATTAATCAATCGGGGAGATGCAATTACGTTAGCAGCTTTTAACATTGCCGCCAATGTAAATTTTAATAGTGGTCTGGACCCCATTGACAGAAGCGCGTCTTGTAGGTTGATCATGTTTACAAAAACAATCTTCCCTTCACCGGCAGGAGAGTGGCACGAGTGCTAACAGCTGTTAAACTAACGTGTTATTTGATGCTGTCTTCGCTGCACATTGTTCCGATGTGAGAGCCCCTCACATCGTATTTTAGGGACCAGAACCAAGCTAATTGCCTCCGTAGCGTTCCCTCCGTTGGCTACTTGTTCTTTCGGGAAGACAGCGTATCGTAACTCAGCTCAAGGTGTTTGGGCAACAATCTTACCATAGCATGTCAGTCGTCGAAAGCAAACAGCATGCTCTCGTTTCTATCCTCCGAGAGCGCTGCGATTGTTTTCCTGATGTCTGTTCAAGACAAACAATTCAGAAAATGAAAGCAAGCAAGGCTAGTTAACTCGGCTGTTGAAGAAATATTTCGTTACATCGGTAGAAGAGTTCCAGGTTGAACAGTAATGTTCAATTTCCGGAGCTGTCTTTCTGTCGGAACGTGTCGAAATCATTTACTTTACGGTTACATATCTCTTGAACCAGTTGCAGATCCACCAAATCCGAACATGGACGAATTTACCTTCTGCATTTCAAATGTTGCAAATTAAGCCTCCTATATAGGCAGTAGATGATCTATTACAATCAGATCTTAGTTCGTTTGATCTCGAAAAAAAGAAGAAGATAATTTTTTAAACTTGGAAGATCAGGAAGGCTACTGTCAATCACAAAAGCTATTGAATGTAAAATTGCCAGTTGTCTCGTTAAAATCAAAGCGATATAACTGCCTGAGCAATCTGGTATCATCCCTGTTTGGAATTATGATCAGCTAAATACACGCATGGTTTTATGTGAATCTTCATTAAGACATTGTGATCTAATAGGCCCCTATACTTATTCAGCGGATCTGTAGAAAGTCACATCGTCATCAAGTGGAAGGTTAGTTTCTATGGAAGGTTCAATGCCATAGACATTTGTTCAATTTGGAAATAGTAACTCGACTGATAGACAAGTAGAAATCCACCATTGTACATGTGCGGACACAATCGGTCTCTATGTAATCTCAAAATAAAGCAACGATGAAATGGTTTATCACAAGAGTGAGGCGATATGATCACCTCTGTATTGGAGTCGTGTAGCTAAGAAGATAAGCCTTTGATACGGTGTGATTTTCCGACTAATGGGGGAAATTTGGTCTCAGGCATAGCCGTCTCTTGGGGAAGAGCCAACTTGTCCTGTTAATATATAGTAGTTAGGTCTACGGTTAGAAATGCCAGCTGCCTTGGATGTATAACAAGGCAAGAGCTATTCTCACATATCAACGATTGTTGTGAAACTCTTTGGAATGGAATTTAATGATGAATGGCGACGTAATGGTTTTCCCAACCACTTCAAAGAATCTTACAAGCTTCTCACAGACTCAAAAGCCCCAGGTCTTTTCCACATGAGACGTCCGAAGGGTCGGTCTGGAAAGCTTCATTAGCAACAAAGATGTTCAGAAAATATATCTGAGATACTGGGAGACATCCTTCCAAGAGTCAACATCAAGAATCAAGCGTTCGGAGCCCTAGATGACAAAGTTGTACCGGTATTTTAAACATTCCAGCAGCTCAAGAACCTAGGTGATTCAAGGAACAGCTACAATAAAAGGGTGGCTGAGAAACAAATCATCACAGGGATCATTTTATGTTCTTGAGATGTTTTTAGATATGTAGTCATTGGTTTGTGGAGTCATGTGACTTCTTGTTAGTACGCAGGCGTTTTGTCCACTACCTGTATATGTTCCATTTAATTTGACTAGTTCTTTGAAACCAAGAATCCAACTGTATCTAACAATACCGTCTATATCCAAACAGGATATTTATTCTTCGTCATTTTTCACAAGTAAGACAGTGAATGACGGATGGATAATACTATGATATAACTTGTCCACAATCCTATTGCACACAAAGGACAGTAAAATAACTTTAAAACAAAACGTGACGTATGTCCGATATAGAATTAGTGTCCGGTGACACCTTGCTTTGTGTCTGTCTTTTGCCAGTTATTTATGAGAGAATTATATGGAAACACACACAAATGAATTCACACCAAACTATTTCAGTATGTGTCTATTATTTTCTTGCAGCTGAACCAAGTATATACTTCCATATAGCCAAAGCACTTATTCCGATCGCTACCGAAAATAGAAAGAGACCATGTGAATTTCTCATGATTTTCGTATCTCCTTCAAGTGACCATTGTCATAAGCTGTCATCATTATGCCGTCCCGTTCATCACTTTAAATTATTGCGTTTGGCAAACTATCGGGCTACAGTGAGGCGCCTGACAATATAGCCAACCCAGATATGAAGGGACGCAATATACCGAGATTAGAATAGTATAATATATTGCACATGTATTTGGCTTTGGCAATTGAAACTGTACAAAAATTAACCATGTTTGCTAAATCATTTTTTCTATATTCATCAATACACTGTTTCTTCTACATCGCATATCATTCTCGAAAACACTACATTCAGAAGATTTTCCGTACCAGAACTGTTCGCAATTATTAGGCTCAACTATAAACGGTGGGTTCAATACAGTTAATATTTATTGAAAACAGATTAATGTCGTGAGGTAACGTCATAATGTAAGGTTGATAGATCTCCAGATCGCGCTTCCGAGTCGTTGTTTTAGCGTCTAGCGAATTCAGCCATTTCTTGACATTGGTATGGAATCAAAACTCCATGTTGTATAGGTTCACCAATCGATACGTGTTTATTTTTTCACGCCATTAATTTTCCGGCGACCATGGATCTATTAGTATAGATATTGATTGAAGGTCCAATGCGCTTTCATTTGTGCAAATCTCGTTTACTGCCAATTTATCCATGGCAAACCTGTCCGGTAAATAAAAACTGTATTAAAACATGGCGTAAACCAATACTGCACGGAAGAAATATATTACTGTTCAAACAATTGGTCGCCTGCACGATTTTGATTGTTTACACAGAAATTGTTATATAGGATGACGACTGAATGACGAATATGACGCCTATATCTATCAGTGCTGATGATTTTATAAAATGTCTTTATCAGAAAGGTTGTAACTGACTACGACCGGCTTATTCGTGTTTGACCTGCATGTCGCGTAAACGGTGATGCCATTGTAATGTTACGAAGATGCCTTGATAAGTCATGAACGATTCAATAATTGAGAGACATCGGTTATTGAATTCGAGTCCAGATTGTCCGGCTATGTAAGGTTCTACCTTGTAGTTTGAGGTACATGCATGAGTACATGAGAAGTTCCAAAATATCAAAATACTTAACGGTATAACATCGACAATTTTGTTCAGTTGCAGGTTACAGGATAGGTAAATTTAAATTGCTTATTACTTTGACAGTCAACAATTTATCCACATATGCCTAATTTGTTCAGAATTAAGACAATTATTGCAGCACAAGTCACAACAATAAAAAGCTGGCGTCAGAAGTGGGATGAGCATCTAGCGAAAAGATCAATTCCCGACCTCACACACACTACACACTGAAAAACTTCCAAATATAATCGGGAGTTTGGGGGCTAAGGGCGTCCATAAAATATACATCAAAAACGCCTTTGAGCAATTTTATTTATGAAAACAAAACTCGTGTATATTATCCAGGGTGAGTAATCCCAAACTCTCCACTGCGCCCTGCGGTGTTGAGCTATCAGTGAGCATGTTAGCAGTGTTTCCTGCATTTGTTGTCATTGAATGTACCCATGTATCACGATAACATTAGCCCAAGCGTCTGCACAGCGTCTGCAATGCTTCCATTGAGCACAGCTGTTGCATCCGTATGGGGCAATTACTGTACAGCAATATACATGCATGTAGCAGGTGGAAAAGGAATAACCAATCGACTAAATATTCCACAAATAATATTTTTATATGAGTCATGTAATGGCGTGGTCTGATATGATTGTCTCCCTCTGATTACCTGGGGTTATGATTAATATATAAAGAAACATGGTTGGGTGTTTTATAAACTGTCCCGTGTGTATAGGGCGAAGGCTACAAGGTTAACTCCCACCATAAAGTCTGCTTTGCTCCATTTAACGTATATAAATTCTGTGCAGATATATGCAATATTTGGTAGTCAAAATCGACATTCATTAGGCTCCCATTCCCATGTTCCTTTCAGATGGACAATCACCAGGCCTTTTCATTTTCGCATGAAGCGTAAATCTATTGATGCATGGCTATATATGGAATCCTAAAGCATATGACAGTTAATTGAAAGAAAGAAGCCAACAATTAACATGTATCGATTGTGCTGGAAAAAGAGCATACGCCCAGTCTACGGTATTTCCCACAGTTGGCCAAATATCCTCCAGACAAATTATTTATGATCTCGCCAAAATCACGAGATTGTAAATAATGACGGATCGTTGGATACGACATCTCTTGGCCATCCATAACTCATAATCGTGAATATATTTCATTTAAGCACATAATCATTAAATATAATGTGTTTCATTTAGCACAAGACAAAATATATATTATCGAGCCCGAATGTATTGGTCGCCATATTTGTAGCGTCATCAATACCTGTGGGATGGCCTCAACTACCGAGATGGGTTCAGATGTTGAGATGGCCTGAATCTGCTTGTACATGTAGCCCCATCTGTAGCAATACATCTTGTGTGGAGTAGTGTCATAGTAAGTATAGCGTATTATCCGATATTCAATATTCAACCGTCGTCCATAAACGAATTGCCACGTCGTATCACAGTTAGCATCAATTCCAACTGTGTATGAAATTAAAATGACAAAAAAACCCACAAAATTATGGTTTCCTACAGGAGAGAAGTTTTAAATGATGCCAGCGAAACATTATCTCATTATCACGATATTCGGACTTCTTACAGGATATATATGATACATTCTCGTTACTCTCACGCTCATGAACATTTCAAATAACGCTTCCTGTGTCAATAAAGTCAATATCGCGCAGATGTGTTGGAGTATCTTCATCAGATGATACGCTCTAAATGCCTGACTCACACCGACTTTCAAAATTTTCGTTAGTACATTTACAAGTACTATAGGAAAGGCACCTTTCCATCAAACGCCTGATAATTTTGATAATTCGCTGCGCAATAATACGCACGCGGATGTTAAAATATATTTCAGTTCTCCATAGATAATAGGCTTCATGGTTTCACTCATCAACTCGGTTTTCAGTTACGCCAGGGGGGGGGGGGCGAACATTGTGTTAGCTCGACTACTTAGCTACCATTAACCAAATTTACTAACGGGATTCCACGAGATCAGACCGTGTGCTTAAGGAAACTGACTTCTATATCCTGTTAAAATTGCTGTGTAAATCTTCGGTGAAAGAGGTGCATTTACTTCTCCACGCGACGTAATCTGATAACAGATCTGGTTTGCTAAACAAAGCTGCTTGTCAGAAAATTAGATATAATGTCTAAATATACTGACTCCTTGAACGTTGAGCACAGTTATTGAGGACCTTGGTGAGTTTGTTTGTACCTGAATGCATGTGAAAGAGATCGTGAAAGTGGGGTTCTTCTTGTGAGTCGTATACTAGAAAATCAGACTACCTGGATAATTCTATTACAGAGAATCTTTCGTTCCTCCTATCATCTAATAACTTCTGATCCGCTTCCGGGTCCATTGGGCACCAAACTGCCTATTACCTTGGTGACAACATAGGCAGCGTCTCAAGTTCGCGCAAATGGAATATTTGTATCAGAGAATACGATCCTACAAGCACATATATAACGTCCGCAGTAACTTCTCGTTCAAAGCCAGCTGAATATGACCAAGAACTTCAGTGATCCTATACTATTCATTAACAGGACCAGAGATATTCCCTGTACAAGTATAGATTAAATTGCCATGGAGGCAAACCAGACAGCCTTGTCAGTCAAACAAAACCTTTGTCAGAAAAAAGCTTTACTAATTCTACTAGATCTTGCCAATCCATCAAAAATTCAATTTCCATGCTGTGCATTATAATCTATTAAACTATTATCAAGGCATAATTTATAGAATCTACAGGTTCTAAATGTACATAATCTACAATCCAGAATGGCCATCAACCAGTATGAGCACTCCAGAAACATATTGCAATCACTCTCAAGTATAGTCTCCCAGAAACAATGAATAGCATTCATTATCACCATCTCAATCATCTTCGTACACCAAGTCAATTTCTAAGCTCAGACTCCGTAATATCCTTGATATATTAACGCACCATTTTTCTCCAAAGGAAGGTTGCGAGTGCATAAATATACTTGATAAATATTGATCAGGTCTAATATACCAAGGCTAGTTGGAAGAGTGAGCGAAGAAACTGACTTGGGGTTTCTTAAAAGAAGGAAGAGACGTATAATATAAGACTGTACCAGAAACGTTAAAACCAATCTCAGAATCCATACAGACAATCCTTGTCAGGAATTATCTTCAAATAGCTCATTCGCGGGGCGGGGGTTATAAACGGCCCTATAATGTGTAACTGTGTTCGACCGGGCAAGCTTATTTCACAACGCATGGAGACAGCCACGTTAAAGATAGCCATCTCTTTACAGGCATTTCAACATGCCAGATAATTTTGACTACTGATCAACTTAAATACACTTGCTTACATGCTCATTTTCGAAACATGATCAGAATTTAATTTCATTTATTCCTGAATCATGCAACACATTTTCCACATATGCATATACGAGTGACTGTTCTTCCAGATTTTTAATCCGGTTTTTGATTTATCTACTTCTAATGAGACACAAAAGGCTGATAGGAAATTGACGTTACAATAAAGTTCAATTAAATTCTATAGAGTCACACAGATTATGCCTGATCATGACCGAGCAAACAGCGAATATTCTTTGCCATTCGCGTATAAAGTTCCATATCTGAGCATACCGTTCAACAATGGCCAATTTAAATGCAGTTAAACCAAATTTTAGAGTATGAAATTGGACATCTGGTTGCCTATATATAGTTTAGATACTCAGCCATTTTATCTCGAAACCATTATGAATATTATCATTTGAGGTCGTATAAATCCAGCACACGGTCATTGTAACATTGGTAATATTCATAAAAACAGGATTTTATAGCCGTCTGTGTAATTTTATTGTCGTCGGATCAAAGATTGATGAGGAAATTTCATTCCTACATCCTATGAGTAACCAAGTTACTTGTACAATAATCGATTATATATGCTGCCAAAACTAAACGATTTTTAGGCCCCAAAAAGATGCGGCTTCATCTTATTTTTCTGTTATTTAACCTATTCCTTTTTTTAAGACGAAATCCAATAGAGAGATTTTCCATGCTGAAATAATTCGTGCTGTAGCCTAATCGGGAGGTTTCTTCCCTAACCTAACTTTTTCTTGAGTTTCATTACTGTCCCGTAGAAAAGCCAGGACTGCTAAAAAACAGACACCCAAACAAACCTGAAAAAGTCCATGCTGAAGATTTTAGCTACTGATTCGATCAAGGTGATATTTCTATGATTACACTTTTACTAAAATATATTGACCCAATTCAACTTCATTAAAGCCTGTCTAAACCAAGACATGTGACATACGCTTTCTGAAATCATTGATAATTGTTATCGTTGTTCAACATGTAGAAACAGGCCACATTCAATCTATATTCGTTATATTTGTTGAATAGAATGACTTTCTTTGCGAAGAGGCATGACCGATGAATTCACAACACAAAGGACTTATATTTAATAAAAGCTTTATTGTGACAAATTGACTTCGTTTGAACCTGCTCTTCCTCAACAAGTCCGACACGTCCTGGTTGTATTGCAATTGTATAAATGCCATGTTTTATATAGTTGTTGACATGTTCTGCTGGTGGAAATCAAAGGAAAACGGTAATTGTAAGTCATGGACTCATTCACACTGCACATCCACCCATTGAAGGGTGCAGTCCATAGATACAGGAAACTTGAGGATATGATAATGATAACGGGGCGCAAATATGTATATGGGTGCATATATATAAATATTTTTTGGTCCTTCAATGAAACTCTGGTAACACTATCATACACAGTCTACATGGGATATATTACTAGTTTACTCATATCAATATCCGGCACGTTATTAAATTCCTTAGCCGTGAGGTCACTTATAAAAGTCAACAGGTCTTCCCGCATAAGATATATATATCAGATAGCAATTTAAGGTTACTGTATCGGGTCTCAGTTGCGTATGTGTACATATCACAATTTTGCTTAATTACGGGGCAGTGCTTTTTTGTATCCATACAAACTATACATTTTCTTAAAGCCCTTGATTCAAGGAATTTAGATACGTAAATAACTTTCTCGAATTGATTACAGGAATCGATCCATTTAAAGATAACTCTCTCAGTTTTCATCAAACAAACTTGCTTTTTTCGAATAATGAACTTTACCATTTGAATAAAAATAAGTTGCCTCATTTTTTTTAGTTAGGGCCTAGAAGTTATTTTATCGTCGTGCCAAAGTTGGAAGATCTACAAAAACTCGACCCCTCTCCACTAAATCATAAATAATTCATGAACAGGGTCGAACTTATAAAATTTGAGACAAGGTTTTGAAGATCTACATGATTGGAATATTGTGTCCAAAGTTCATGTTTGTACATCAAATAACAAGAAAGAAATTAGAACGGGAAAAACCACTTTTTGGCAAAAAACAAAACGGAGAAAATGGCCAAAAACCAATCAGCACTACTGCACCATGAATGGCTTATGTTTTAAAAAGTCATTTTTTTTTTACTACAATGCACTAATTTTCATAATTTCTTATTCCCCCTACTTGTAGGTTTGACTGTGTAGCCCTACTCTGGTATAAGAAAAAAAAATCGAGATTTTGAAGCTTCGACCCGATACAGTAACCTTAAGTCAATACAGTTTGAAATAATCAACTTTTGAAACTTCAGTCCCACAATCTTGTCGGTTATTCATGTAGTGATGTATGTAATGACATAACAGAGAAAGATTCAAGAAACTTTGAAGTGAAGGCACTTTCTTGTTTAGCCTTCCCCAACTGGTTTCTGTATCAATGTTCGGTGAATGGAATCTAATCATGAGAAAATTTGAACAACGATGTCAACCTGGATGTCCAAACGTTCGTAAGACAGTGTTAGAATTTTATGTATAGAACATCAAACTCTTGATCGCATCGTGTTTTTATATTTTTATTTCATTCACCTTTGGAATTTGTTCTAACCTATACAAAATGTTTTTCGATTATTGACTCGGAAATTCTTTTTATTACGGCTGAATATTGAATGTCGAATCTGACGCTTGCTATTTGACAGGGTTTCATCCATAATTATCGAGATCTTGTAGTGTAGCACTCTCAGTACTCCAATCCATGGCTCGAACTTGAAATTTTAATGAAAACCCGAGCGGTCCATGCCCCCGCGGTCGATACCATAGATAGTATGGCAACATGAAAGGTTTATAAAATGTTGTATTTAAAATAGAACATTGTGTATTATGTATTCAAAACATTTGACATATTATTTGAGTTTTTGAGTTATTTCAGTCACAAACTTTAATATGTAACATGGTTCAATAGGGATCAAGGACATGGCGGTCATATTGGATTACGCAGGTTTACGCAGCCATCTTATTATTCATACCAACAGACTGCCAAAGTTTGATGTCAAGCGGGTAACTCGTTTTTGAGTTATTGCAGCCACAAGCTTATTTAGCTTGGTTGAGCAGGGATCCATATTGGATTATATAGGTTGCCAAAGAAACAATTTCAGCCATCCTCTCACTCACACCAACCCACTGTCCAAGTTTGATGTGAATCGGACAAATCATTTTTGGGTTATTGCAGTCACAAGCTTAATATGTAGTATGGCTCAATAGGTTTCAAGGAAATGACTGCGATATTCGATTACGCAGCTTGCTGCAAAACAATCTCAGCCATCTTCTCATGCACATCAACCCACTGTCCAAGTTTGATGTCAAATCAGTTTTCTGTTATTTCAGTCACAAGCTTAGATACCTTGATTGAATAATAGCTAAGGCCTCGGCGTCCAAGGCAGTTATACTGAATGACGCAGGTTGCCGAAAAAATCCTCCCACACATACTAAGCGATCGACCAAGTTTGATGACAATCAGGCAAATAGTTTTTGAGTTATTGCAGTCACAAGCTTATGTAACATGGCTGAATAGAGGTCAAGGCCATGAAAGCGATATTGGATTATGCAAGTTACCGAAAAACAATCCCAGTCATCCTCTCACTCATACGAACCCACTATTCAGTTTGATGACAAACGGACAAATTCTTTTTGGGATATTGCAGTCACAAGATTACATGTAGGTACCATGGCTGAATAGGGTCAAGGCCTCGACGGCCATGACGGCCATATTGGATTATGCGGGTTGCAGAAAACCAATCCCAGCTATCCTCTCATTCATACCAACCCTCTGTCCAAGTTTGATGTCAATCGGACAAAATCATTTTTGAGCTATTGCAGTCACAAGCTTAGGTAACAGAGCTGAATAGGGTCAAGGCCTCGGCGGACATGGCGGCCATATCGGACTACGTAGGTTGCCGAAATACAATCCCAGTCATCCTCCTACTCATACCAACCCACTTGTCAATCGGCCAAATAATTTTTGAGTTATTGCAGTCACAAAGAAAGTTCGACGGAATGACGGAATGACGGAATGACAGAACGACAGAATGACGGTCGGAGCAAATTCCTAAGGGTTTCCGGCGGGGAAAAATAAACAGCTATATTCTATATATCTATCTTCTATATACGGCAGCATCCACGGCAAATGTGCCACCGTTGGGTCTTACTCAGCTGGCGTTGAAATAGCTGGTTTCAAACTCGCCCTTTGCTGCATGCTGGAAGTTACGTCTGTTGCTCGCTTGAAATTGAAGCCAGAGATACAGTAGGTTGAAATGAGAAGTCTGAAAGCTGTGTTATTTATAGATGTATGTATCCACGCAAAAATTACATGGGTGTTGTATTTTGGGGAAGCATACAGGGCGGGACTGAAGAGTCATACTTCTAGTGTGATAGACTTATGGTATCGGTCGTAACACATGGGCTTGAGTTGAATAATCATTATCTCAAACTACGACCGATCAAAACTGGTTATTACATGGCCATGGGAAAAGTCATAATGTTCTGAAGAAACACATTTATCTATGAGTATTTCATTACAAATATGACGAATTTATGATGAGAAAATAGAATTGTTATGCAGTTGAATCTCAGATATTTTCGACAGATTTACTGCCAACATTGTTATAACTGAATCTCAGGTGAATCTCATAAATTCATGTCAACATTGTTATAACCGAGGTTTTCAGAACGGGGCCCGTCTCTATGTATTCATACATTTTAAAGGTATCAATATGAAAAGAAACAAAGAAAACTACCCATAGACTTTCACACATTTCGAATTTCACACCATCCGAATTTCGATCTCACTATATTTACGACACGACATTTGCTTTCTCAAAAGAAATGTTCATGGCACATTACATAACAATCCAAAAGGAATGTAAGGGATTTCTGAAGAACAAGACCTAAACTAAAAAATTATATTAAAAAATATGATGAAATGAGAGTGAATGAACAAAGTGCGACTGATAGTTGACAGTATAATATATGGATTAATAGATCCGATATGAACTCACATTTAATATGAATAATGGACGCAATATAACCCGGCTCATCATCCACCTATCTGACAATTCAAGAATATGTCTATCATCGGAACATTTCCGAATCAGTAGAAGCGTTTCTACAAGAACATGTGGATCAGTATGAACATTTCTGAGTATATCAAAGCATTACTCATTACGTGCATTTCTGGTACAGAATGACCGTTTTTTTACCGAGCATAAATCTGTACAAGCCAGTGTGAACATTCTCGTATGAGTATATTTCTTACTCATTACGTGCATTTCTGATGCAGAATGATAGATTATTACTGATTGTAAATCTGTACAAGCCAGTGTGAACATTCTCGTTATGAGTATTTCTGAGGCAGTATGAACATTTATGAATCAGTATGATCAATTAGTATGAACACATTGTGTACAATTGTACAATTCGCAGGAACATTTCACATGCAGATAAATCGATGTTCAATTGAGGTTTTACTAGATCTCCATCTGTAATATCAATTGCGGTAACTCCAATGTTAAAGGCGTATACCGACTTTCGCCACGAATCCCGGTACACGGGGGAATTTGGGTGTCTGCAGACAACCAATAGTAAATGGATGAGCAGACGTGATCAATGGCGAAAACTCAACGGGCGTGGAGAATGCCATGAGGTAAGGTCACCTGCATTCGAAGCCGTTCGGGCTCGATTTCAAAAGTCTTCGGAAGTCTTTTATCAGTTACTGGAAACAAACCATATCGTGGAGAATGTATTACCGCGGACCGTGTACCGGGATTCGCGGCGAATTCTTTAACATTGGAGTTACCGCATTTGATATTACAGATGGAGATCTAGTAGAGGAGGGGTATTTAGATCGATGTAGGGCGTATAGAAAGCATTTTTATGACATCCACTGTCATTGTGGTGTATGATAAGGTGGGAAATAATTATATTCTTGAAAACAAAAATTATATAATCACAACACAACAACAACATCGACGAAGACACCCCCTGCCGCCCAAGTCACTGTATAGAAAACTGGAGTACTCTCCAAAGGCTTTATTTTGCGCCCAGCATTTTGTAGTGGAATTTTGGCTGAGCACTTCCTCGCCACCCCTGGGGCAAATGACGTAGTACCGGTAAAGGTAGCGAGAGAGACTCTGCACATTTGGAAGTTGACTGCCGTCGTTTTGGCCAAAGACTTCTAGGAAAGAGGCTGTAGACGTAGTACAATCCATCTTTGGGTATAACCAGTCGGCCATATCGGTACTGGCCGTCCCGTGTTCGAAACGCGAGCCCCTTGTTTTCCGTCCCATTGGACATCGTAAACTGACGCCCACTGCTAAAGAAACAAAGACGAATTCTTCCTTGTATTCACAGGGTAAAGCAACATAGGAACAACGGTCAGTTTTGGAAAACAATTAATTATTCGATGTTTAATTCAATGAATATTTACGAGCAAATAAAAACGGGGCACGACCTTCAAATCACGTTGGTTGTGTACAAGCAATACATTGCAGTCGGAATTAATTATTTGATTCCTCTATACAAACATAATAGTAGGGTACGAATGAGGGTTTTGCAAGGCACTAGCCAGCACCCGTCGGTGAGATGGTGGTTGAAAGCTGTTGGTGGGTGCCTTTATTCGTTTGTGGTGCTTAATCTACGAATGAGCTCTATACGAATATTTACGAAAACGGTGAATGAATTGTTCATAAATTAGATAAATTGATTGAAATTCAATGAAATCTGTGAAAATGTTTATGTCCGAGCTTTGGGAATGAGGTGTTTTATTCACCATCAACTGGCGAAAATGAAAACTCTAATATTGAGATGACATGATACAACTCACGCCAAATTGCATCATGGCAATATTGAAATTGGTGCCCCATCTTAAATTCCTGTTGTTAATGTTTTCGTATATCTTGTTAAATTATTTACTTCCTCAAAAACCATATTTGTTAAAAGCATGGTCATTGGCTATGCCTTGTTTGGCACACGTTTAGCTTGTCTGTATAACTTTCCCTGTGAGGCTAGGATGCGAAGGTTCATCGATAAATGTAGAATGTCGTCAATAAGGGTCGCCTCGTCGCAATTCGAGCCTTGTGATTTCACTAAGAGTCGAATGTGATCGAGTATCCATCGGCAAAGCATCCAAAAAAATACACTCATTTTGATTATACGCAAATTTCATGCACACTTCTCCCAGCATGTAGTGTGTCACGTGGTCCCATCAGATGGGCGGCAGTGGTTGCTTTTCTCTCTCCGCCAGATCGAGTAGGGTGGATCTTTATTTTGTCTGCAAGTGGAAAGGGGGGGGGGGAATTTGTGTAAGAAAAGACTGGCAAAGAGTAACATTCTCCGATGAAATAACCTAATAACAATAGTGTCTAATAACAAGAAGTACATTGAAGTTATCCGGGTTCAGGATAATTTGGAACAGGAAGTCTGGAAGCATGTCTATATTCACGATGTGCCACTCGTTACTTGATCATATCATCACTTCCGGACAGTTCATTATTTTCTTGAACCATAGTTTTGCTGTACCCATACGTGACACTATATTCAAACCTCAACTTACAGATGAGACTCAAGTCGTGCTTACATGTATGCAAGATTGACGAGAGAATGACAGATTATCTATTGGTCTTTGATATATGTCGGCATTTGTGAGAAGTTGATGCTGGGTCGACATCGGGCCTTACAGACTAGTCTTTTGTGTTAAATGCCGTCATTTTCATCTGACGACGATACAGCTCACCAATCCCCAGTGTACGAGTTGTCACAGCGAAACAGCTCACCAGTTACCAATATACTAGTTGTCAGAGCATTTCCATCATAGCTCTCTAGATTTGTATCCAATACCGCTTTTGCCGGTACTAGGGGCCGTGTGGGCATATCATCCAAGTTGCCACATGAACAGGTACAATAAAAGCGTACCTGAGATACAACGCATATCACGAATCATAAGATTCTTGGTATGTGCATTAGAATAGGTTAACCGGAAGACTATACTGTGAAGTCATGTGGCTATGTCAGTATGTCGGCACCTCTTCCCACTTCCATTCTATGTGTTGTAATAGATACATCTCACCTATGAGTTAGTAGTTAAAATCACCAGCTTTCTTATTTCTTAGGAATTAATGTTGATATATTTTAAAACTCGTGTTTCGAAATAGTGTGCATGCTAAATCCCATCGAGTTGAAGCTCTGCGTTCACTCATATCATTTTCACCAGATGGCTTTCCTGATAAACTTTTTTGAAAATCCGGCAAATTTTATTCTCCACTTCATCGTGACAGCGAGTAAAAATGTGATTCACGAGAACACATAAGATTTGTTGGCGAGCAATTGTCCCTCCTCTCACCCTACTCTATTCCATAGCTCCCCGTCTGTCCTATTACCATACGGGGTTGATGGGCGCGTATATTCAGTTCCTACATCTACACATTTCCGACTTCATCATATGAACGGTTTTATATTGCAAGACAAGTAATGTAGAATTTCCTCAACTACTGATATCGAGATTATAAAATAAATTTCAAAATCATATGGAGAGAGATCATGGGAGATATATTTCGCCAGATGAGCTCTCCGATTTCGAGTGCATATTCCTGGTATATATCCGTTGGAAATCCAAGTCTATCGAAAGTAAAGTAAGGAGATATAAACATCCAATGGCAGGTCAGTGTTTGACATGTTTTACGTGCGAATATTTCTACATAATTACGCGGCCCCTCTAGCGTGAAACTTATCAACTATTCTCGTTAGATTCGTTAGAATTTAGCATCAACCTCATTGACAGAGGTGCGTCTGGGAGGTTGATCATGTTTACAAAAACAATCTTCCCTTCACCGGCAGGAGAGCTGTACGAGTGCTAACAGCTGTTAAACTAACGTGTTATTCGATGCTGTCTTCGCTGCACATTGTTCCGAGGTGAGAGCCCCTCACGTCGTATTTTAGGGACCAGCAACAAGCTAATTGCCTCCGTAGCGTTCCCTCCGTTGGCTACTTGTTCTTTCGGGAAGACAACGTACTGTAACTCAGCCCAAGGTATTTGGGGCCAAACAATCTTACCATAGCATGTCAGTCGTCGAAAGCAAACAGCATGCTCTCGTTTCTCCCCAACGAGAGAGCTGCGATTATTTTCCTGATGTCTGTTCAAGACAAACAATTCAGAAAATGAAGGCAAGGAAGGCTAGTTAACTCGGCTGTTGAAGAAATATCTCGTTACATCGGCAGAAGAGTTCCAGGTTGAATAGTAACGTTCAGTTTTCCTTCTGTCGGGACGTGTCGAAATCATTTACTTTGCGGTTACATATCTCCTGTGAAGTGTTACAAAGCCGAACATGGAAAAATTTGTCCTCTCTTTTTCAAAATGTTGCGAATTAAGCCTCCTATAATATAGACAACAGATGATCTGTTACAAAATCATAGCTTAGTTATTTTGATCTCGAAATATGGCAAAATCTTCAACTTTGAAAATCAGGCGGCCGTACTGTTAATCACAAAAGGTATTGAATGTAAAATTACCAGTTACCACGTTAAGATCAAAGCGATATAACTGCCTATGGAATCTCGTATCATACCCGTTTAATTTATCTTTATTAAGACATTGTGTTCTAATAGTTCGGCGAATCTGTAGAAAATCACATCGTGATCAAGTGGAAGGTTAGTTTCTATGGAAGGTTCAATGCCATAGATATTTGTTCAACTGGGAAATAGCAACTCGACTGACAGGCAAGTAGAAATCCACCATTGTACATGTGCGGACACAATCGGTCACTGTTTAATCTCAAAATAAAGCAACGATTAAATGGGTTCTCACAAGACTGAAGCGATATGATCACCTCTGTATTGGAGTCGTGCAGATAAGAAGATAAGCCTTTGATACAGTGTCATTTTCCGACTTTTTGGGGAAAATGTGGTCTCAGGCATAGCCGGCTCTTGGGGAAGAGCCAACTTGTCCCGTAAATACATAGCAGTTAGATCTACGGTTAAAAATGCCAGCTTCCTTGGATGTATAACAAGGGAAGAGCTGTTCTCACACATCAACGATTGTTGTGAAACTCTTTGGAATGGAATGTAATTATGAATGGCGACGTAATGGTTTTCCCAACCAATTCTCAGAATCTCACAAGCTTCTCACAGACTCAAAAGCCCCAGGTCTTTTCCACATGAGACGTCCCATGCAAGGGTCGGTCTGGAAAGCTCCATTAGCAACAAAGATGTTCAGAAAATATATCTGATATACTGGGAGACATCCTCCTGCCAAGGCTTCGGAAGAGACGCCTCCTCCCCACTAAATATTTGTTCACTCCTTGATTCTGAAAGCCCCCAAAATATTTAGGGTCCCCTCTACTGCAAAAATAAAAAAAAAGCAATCCTTGAACATTTTGTTTATTTGCGCCAGGTTCTCCGAAGTAAACTACATAGTACATTAGGGAAGAATTATCTGATGTGAAATAAAATAGCTCATGCACTCTTTTATCAAAACGAAAAAAAACAAAAAACTCGAAGAAAACGGTAAAACACCACATTTCTGGTCCCCCACATGATCGCCACTTTAAATTTGCCAATGATTCATACCAAAAAAATACAAAGCATGTGTCGCTATAAAAAATGGGTGACATTGATGGGGCATCATTGAGGGTTCGCGTTGGAAGAAACAACAACTGTGTTCTTTGTGTGACCAGATCTACATCCAGTATTTTAAATGTGTGTAGCGCATCACGATATTTTCCGGACAATACGATTGCTCTATATACGATTCGGCCACTGACACCAAATGACACCAAACCATGCAGGCATCTTCACATTTCAAGTTGAATACTACACTAATGTTTCGTCATTTACCTTGACCTATTGAATAGAGTGAATTGGTAAAAACTAAGAAACGCACGTGCTGTCATATAGCGAAACAACACAGTGCAGAGAGGATTTTCTTTGATGTCAGCCTGTGACATTTCCAAATATGGCAAGTGGTGGTTGTATTGATGTTAATTTCTTTCGAATAGTCAATAAAAATTGAATTTTAAAGAGGTCATAAGATGCACTCCTCCTAGTGTGGATCACGGAATATTTATAGAGCTATGACATTATCAAACTCATATTCTGAGCAGATATTGTGTTTATATATTCAGCCAAGGCAACATGTGTGGTGTTCGACTTGGATATGCGAAGATGAAACCAGGAGGAGAGATTATTTTTTATCTTTATGAAAATATTGAATATTGTTTGTGTGTAAAACAATTTTCCTCCTTCCTCCCTGACTGTGACCACTGTTGCGACAACTCGATACGAGTTCAGGACTCCGTTATCTTATTAATCATCTGCGATCCGTATTCCATTTCCCGAAACGGAATGGAATTTCAACGATTCGGAGATATTTACCGCGAGCAGATGATTGAATGATTTTCAAGTTACAGACATTCATGTATCTAAGTTAGCAAGTATGGTCAATATCTGTATGCAATTTAGTACCCCCCTGTTGAGAGCTGCTTTCTGTGGGCTGGATTAGGCTGTGTCATGTCAACAGACCGATGTGGCAACTTGAGTAAATTATTATTTGGGTTAATATCTGAATGTAAATGTACCATGATTTGGTGTAAATCTGTGATCTAGTTCACCAAAACATGAGCACATTATTGTCATGAACAATCTGCACGCCATGATAAATGGGTTCACATCAGGAATTATGATGTATCGAACATATATCTGTCTGGAATGATCACATTCATTGTTAACCTGAGGAGCAAGCTTGTCTATTGTATATGTTCCTGTCTGTAGCCTATCGTTATTGTTGGTTTACACCCGAGTTGGACTTCCATCGAAGATAAGAGAATAAAAACTGATGCAAGCTGAATTTAATAAACGATTCGTGTATTTCTGTTTCTTTTACAGGCGATCTGGCGATCTGATGAAACATGTAATGGGAGATAGACTATTCTGAATCACTTCCAAGTTTGAGACATGTTCGGACACGTTTCGATTGCGACTTGTCTCAAAAGTTGGGACAAAGTCATGTTTGGGCTTAGACGTTTCATTTTGAAACATGTAGTCGGCCGTAACATGTTTCAGATTGACAGATGTACATACAACACATGTTTCACTCTGCAGTGTGTCACATGTTTCAAACGGACACATGTTTGACGACGACATGTTCATATTGAGACATGATTAACACATATGAGGATGACACGTGTTTCAAATTGAAACATGAAGCCGTTTCCAAATGAAATATGTATGTACTCACATGTCCCAAAAGTTGGGACAAAATCATGTTTCATTTTGAGACGTTAAACATGTCGCCAATTTTTACAGTGTAATATTCGTTGTAAAGTCGTCATCTATAGAATGATGTATCTCAGTCACGCTTTGATTGTCACTGTTCATATGAGTACCATGAGGATCTTGAAGTACATGGGTTCATATGGCCCCTAGCCCCGGGTTAAGCGGAATTAGACACAAGTTACGAAACGTAGCGCCATAGATCTTGCACGCTATACGTTCGTATTTTGCTATCAGCATGCGATATGTATCGCCAAATTTGAGAAACTTTGAGTTGAGGCGCTTGGTGGAATAGCCCTGTTTTATAAGTTTCTGCAACAATGTTTTATGACGTTGATTAAAATCGTCAGGGTCACTGATCAGTGTACTTAATCCATATGATTTTATTTGTAAAATCGTTATACAGAGAATGATGTATCTCAGTCGCGCTTTACGTATATTCATATGAACATCATAAGGACGTAGAAGTGTATGCATTCACACTGCCCCGCGCCTTGGATTAAGCGGCATTATACACAAGTTGCGAAACGTAACGCCATAGATCTTGTACTAGGTACTATGCTCGAATTTTGCTATCAGCATGCGAATATGTATATATATCGCCAAAATTCACTATTTCAAAGCCAAAATACCGTGATTGTAATAGATCCTCCACTGTCTATATTACAGGAGACTTTATTCGCAAAATTTGAATGGAAAGAGACATTTTTTCAGTGTTCAACTTTACCGTATCTGCAACGGATTCAGGAGATATGTAACCGTAAAGTAAATGATTTCGACACGTCCGTCTGACAGACGTTGTTAGCTCCGGAAATTGAACGTTACTGTTCAACCTGGAACTCTTCTGTCGATGTAACGAGATATTTCTTCAACAGCCGAGTTAACTAGCCTTCCTTGCCTTAATTTTCTGAATTGTTTGTGTTGAACAGACATCAGGAAAATAATCGCATCTCTCTCGGTGGAGAGAAACGAGAGCATACTGTTTGCTCTCGACGACGGATGTGCTATGGTAAGATTTTTTTACCCCAACAGCTTGGGCTAAGTTACAGTACGTTGTCTTCCCGAACGAGCAACAAGCCAACTGAGGGATCTGTATACGGATGCAATTAGCTTGGTTCTGATCACTAAAATACGATGTGAGGGGCTCTCACCTAAGAACAATATGCAGCGAAGACAGCATCAACTAACACGTTAGTTTAACAGCTGTTAGCACTCGTACCGCTCTCCTGTCGGTGAAGGAAAGATTGTTTTCGTAAACATGATCAACCCACAAAACGCGCCCCTTCTGATTAGCTTGATGCCAAATTCTAAAGATGCGAGAATAGTTTATATGTTTCACGCTACTGTGCACTGCAAAAAGTGGCTACATGTTTAACGTTTCATTTTGAGATGGGTAACATGTGAGATGCTTCATAATGCTACATGTTTCACCCGTTTTCCCATGAAAACATGTCTCAAAGACGTGAGAATACAGCTATTTGAGGGTTGCGACATGTTTCAATCGCGTTGCCGTTTCACTATAATGACCCGAATAGCTTTTTGAAACATCAAAGCCGAAACACGTACAACCGAGTCGCAAAAGCGACATGTCTCAAGGAACACAGTATAAAAGACGGATAATGTTGTCTGGTGCATGGAAGTACTGGCTTCGAAAAAAATTTTTCTCGTCTTTAGCGATCCTGAATATATCTGTCGATATTGGGAATAAACATACCGACTAATTTAACTGAATTACTTGCATCGTAATATAACTCTTCCAGGCCTAGGGTATTTGACTATTTTTGGCCTGCCAAGGCTTCGGAAGAGACGCCTCCTCCCCACTAAATATTTGTTCAATCCTTGATTCTGAAAGCCCCCAAAATATATCTTGGGGTCCGCTCTGCTGCAAAAATAAAAAAAAAGCAATCCTTGAACATTTTGTTTATTTGCGCCAGGTTCTCCGAAGTAAACTACATAGTACATTAGAGAAGAATTATCTGATGTGAAATAAAATAGCTCATGCACTCTTTTATCAAAAAAAAACAAACAAAAAACTCGAAGAAAACGGTAAAACACCACATTTCTGGTCCCCCACATGATCGCCACTTTAAATTTGCCAATGATTCATACCAAAAAAATACAAGCATGTGTCGCTATAAAAAATGAGTGACATTGATGGGGCACCATTGAGGGCTCGCGTTGGAAGAAACAACAACTGTGTTCTTTGTGTGACCAGATCTACATCCAGTATTTTAAATGTGTGTAGCGCATCAGGATATTTTCTGGACAATACGATTGGTCTATATACGATTCGGTTACTGACACCAAATGACACCAAACCATGCAGGCATCTTCACATTTCAAGTTGAATACTACACTAATGTTTCGTCATTTACCTTGACCTAAATTTGAATAGAGTGAATTGGTAAAAACTAAGAAACGCACGTGATGTCATATAGCCAATCAACATAGGAGCTTGCCAACACAGTGCAGCGAAGATTTTCTTTGATGTCAGCCTGTGACATTTCCAAATATGGCAAGTGGTGGTTGTATTGATGTTGATTTCTTTCGAATAGTCAATCAAAATTGAATTTTAAAGAGGTCATAAGATGCACTCCTCCTAATGTGGATCACGGAATATTTATAGAGCTATGACATCATCAAACTCATATTCTGATCAGATATTGTGTTTATATGTTCAGCCAAGGCAACACGTGTGATGTTCGACTTGGATATGCGAAGATGAAACCAGGAGGAGAGATTATTTTTTATCTTTATGAAAATATTGAATATTGTTTGTGTGTAAAACAATTTTCCTCCTTCCTCCCTGACTGTGACACAGGGACGAGATTCTACTATATTGCATATACATACCCATCTCACACTTCAGATATATCAAGGGAGGTAAACTTGAAATGCACTTTTCCGCCAAAAATTACCGGATTTCAGAGGCTCGATTGAGAACAAATAAACGCAATTTATTCATACCTGGCGGTGTTCAGGTTTTCTATTACACTTCATAGCACAAATCCCGGCTCGTATATGGCCCTGCGGTGCATAGTTTTTGTAAAATCCTCTCTCAAATCAACGGTTAAATTCCCCCGCTTCGAGCATCTTCACGGACGTTGAATGACTGCCGTAGCCCCGAACCCGAAATCCTAACAATTATGTCACGCACAACGAACAACGCTGATCGGCTATCTTGGATTGACGGACACGTTTCACAGTTTTGAATTTCGCGCACTGCCCACTGCAATAGTGCAGAGACTCTATAATAATAATAAAAACTTTATTATAGAGTCTCTGAATAGTGTAAACAGTCAATCAGCGTTGTTCTTGGTGCGTGACGTAATTGTTTTGATCTCGGGTTCGAGGCTACGGCAGTCCCTCTTGCATATGGCTCCAATTTCAACGTCCGTGAAGATGCTCGAAGCGGGGGAATTTAACCGCTGATTTGAGAAAGGATTTTACAAAAACTATGCACCGCAGGGCCATATACGAGCCGCGATTTGTGGTATGAAGTGTAACAGAAAACCAGAACACCGCCAGGTATGAATAAATTGCGTTTATCTGTTCTCAATCGAGCCTCTGAAATCCGGTAATTTTTGGCGGAAAAGTGCATTTCAAGTTTACCTCCCTTGATATATCTGAAGTGTGAGATGGGTATGTATATGCAATATAGTAGAATCTCGTCCCTGTGGACTGTGACCACTGTTGCGACAACTCAAGACGAGTCCAGGACTCCGTTATCTTATTAATCATCGGCGATCCGTATTCCATTTCCCGAAACAGAATGGAATTTCAACGACTCGGAGATATTTACCGCGAGCAGATGAATGAATGATTTTCAAGTTACAGACATTCATGTATCTAAGTCAGCAACTATGGTCAATATCTGTATGCAATTTAGTACCCCCTGTTGAGAGCTGCTTCCTGTGTGCTGGATTAGGCTGTGTCATGTCAACAGACCGATGTGGCAACTTGAGTAAATTATTATTTGGGTTAATATCTGAATGTAAATGTACCATTTGGTGTAAATCTGTGATCTAGTTCACCAAAACATGAGCACATTATTGTCATGAACAATCTGCACGCCATGATAAATGGGTTCACATCAGGAATTATGATGTATCGAACATATATCTGTCTGGAATGATCACATTCATTGTTAACCTGAGGAGCAAGCTTGTCTATTGTATATGTTCCTGTCTGTAGCCTATCGTTATTGTTGGTTTACACCCGAGTTGGACTTCCATCGAAGATAAGAGAATAAAACTGATGCAAGCTGAATTTAATAAACGATTCGTGTATTTCTGTTTCTTTTACAGGCGATCTGGCGATCTGATGAAACATGTAATGGGAGATAGACTATTCTGAATCACTTCCAAGTTTGAGACATGTTCGGACACGTTTCGGTTGCGACATGTCTCAAAAGTTGGGACAAAGTCATGTTTGGGCGTAGACGTTTCATTTTGAAACATGTAGTCGGCCGTAACATGTTTTAGATTGACAGATGTACATACAACACATGTTTCACTCTGCAGTGTGTCACATGTTTCAAACGGACACATGCTTGACGACGACATGTCCATATTGAGACATGATTAACACATATGAGGATGACACGTGTTTCAAATTGAAACAGGAAGCCGTTTCCAAATGAAATATGTATGTACTCACATGTCCCAAAAGTTGGGACAAAATCATGTTTCGTTTTGAGACGTTAAACATGTCGCCAATTTTTACAGTGTGGCCTTCGTAATTATGTAGAAATATTCGCACGTCAAACATTGAAGACACTGACATGCCACTGGATCTTTATATCTGTTTGCTTTATTTGTGGTAGGCGGAAAAGAGCAGATGATGGACCGAACTAAATATACCCGTCCATTCCCCCTTCGAAATGGTAATAGGAAAGATGGGAGAGCCGTGGCGTAGGGTAAGGAATAGGAGGGGATGATGTCTCGCCATCTAGCGATATGTACTCCCATGAGTCAATTTTTTATTCGCTGGCAAGATGAAGTGGCGAATAAAATTGCTGGATTTTCAACAAAGTTTATCTAGAAAGCGATATTTTAAAAATGATATGAGCAAAATTAGAGCTTCAGCTCTATGTGATTAGAATGCACACTATATCGGAACAAGAGTTTTCTAATATATCATTCATGAATTTCGTTAATTTTTCATTGGCTATATGGCTGAAATTATATTTCACATGTATTGTGAAACTTTCGTACAGCGGAGGTACAGAAAACATGAAAGCTGGTGATCTACTTGGCTACTTACTCATAGGTTAGATGTATCTATGTAACAATAGATAATGCATCATTTTCTTGACAATCTTTTATACATGTAAACACGACCCGACTCTCGCCTGTACGTTGAAGTATTAGTAGTGTCATGTAATCATGGGTGCAGCTAAACTGTGAAAATGGTTCACGCGAATAACGAACTGTCCCAACGTGAAAGAAATGATCAAATTTACATGTGCGCATTGTGAATATGGACGTGTCAGACTTCCTTTTTCAAATCATCGTACCAAAATCACGTGATTTAGGAGATAACGTTCTTTCCTCCTCCCAGTTTTTTAAAACAAATTCCTCAACACTTTTCCATTTCAAGACAAAAAGAAATCCACCATGCTCAATCTGGCGGAGACAGTAAAGCAACCACTGCCGCCCATCTGAGAGGATCACGTGAGAGACTACATCCAGGGAGAGGTGAGTATGAGATATTGCTTATATTCAAAGTGACGTATTTTATTTACATTTTCTAGGATGCTTTGCCAGTGGACACTCGATACCATTCGACTCTTGGAGAGATTACAAGGCTGGAATCGGAGAGCGGTACCCCTTATGTTTAGCATTCTGAATTTGTCTATGAAGCCTCGCTGTCTCACAGGAAAAGGTTTACAGGCAATATAAATAGACTGTAGAACTCTCTGTTAAATCAAGATCAACCTGTAACCATTTCGGTCATCTATACGCGGTAAGACTGACCCTGGGATCGTGTGTATCCATTTCAGACTACTTTCGGCAACTGCGAGAGGGAATTTCCAGAAATCAATACCACGTGACTTCGTCAGCCAATCCGCTAAAGTCTACCGACGTAACCCCAACGTAACCCGCCATTTTCGAGTCATGTGATGATCTACTTGTTCAAAATTACAGATCTACCACACCTCTTCGATGATACGAAAGGTATTCATACATATATATTTTGTAAGCCCAGGCAATATCTGTTTCCGAGGTATGTATGAAAACCTGTAATTTATCAGAGTTTTCGAGTCTGTTCTCCGCCGGATGAAGGCCGAACAGAATCCGGTAAAACACCGGATATCGCTCCGCGATAATGGAGACACACGATTCGCAAGCTATCTTATGGATGGCGAAGTGTACGCAAATGAAATCAAGATATGAACAGACAATGTCAGCGTGCTATTCCAGCTGTCTCTCCTCCAGCGATTGGTCATTCGATCCGCGCCATTTTAAATTAAGACGAGAATTCTCATTGGATCACTGTTTATAGGTGCTATTCTAATCTTCATGCACAATCCACTGACTGTCTCAGTTGACCCATGCCGTAGCCGGGCCTCGTTTTCGATCTCAAATTCTCCATTCTAACCTGGAAAATGTTGGAAATGTCCGTTGGAGGGTCCAATACTATAGGCTAACAAGATAAACATGAACCAAACAAAGCAAAGTCAATGACCATGCTTTTAACAAATTATGTTCTTTGACGTAATGAGCATTTGAACAAGATAAACGAAAACATTAACAGCAGGATTTTAGGATGACCAACCCTTTGAATTTTCCGCGTGATGCAATTTCGTTGTATCATACCATCTGCATATTAGAGTCTCATTGAAACGACTTGCCAATATGCCGAATATAATACCTTACATCCAAAGAAGCTACAGAAAACATGCAAGCTGGTGATCTACCTAACTACTTACTCGTGGGTTAGATGTATCTAAGTAATAGCATCTAAGTCATAAGTCAGAGTATGCCATAATTTATTATTTACATGCCATAACTTTGGACTATTAGTCGAATGGAACTATATTAAAAACGTGTGCGTCAAACCACAGAAAGCAGAAGTCAATTGTTACCATAGAGGGTAACAAAGAAAATATAGTTGAAGCAGTCTTATCATATGGGACGGATATGAATTAAGCACTCAAAGAAATTCAAAAATCTACAGCATGGCGGAATACATATTACCCCAACCCAATACACAAAATTCAAATAAAGCGAGGACATATACAGAGAAAAATTATACAGAATGAAAACGAAAGGGCGAATATGATAATGAGCATATTAAAATTTTTAAATGTCCTGACAGTATTTACTGCCATGGCGCGGTCCATTTAAGAAACGGGTGACATCTCAATTGTATGTGTGAAAATAGCATGCAAAATAGCAGCAATCGTATGCAAAGAAAATGTTAACAGTGCGCTGAATCTAAAACTTCAGTTTATCCAATCTTCTTTTGGAGCAAGGTGATGCGGAACGAACGCGGTGACTGATGCGTTTCACTGTGATCTGCTTGATTTCACTATGGATCGACTTTGGCCCACAAAAATCAGTTTGAAATTCTAACGTTTAACATTACCTTCACCAGATAGGCTCAGATGACGTTAAACATGTACCGGCATTGTATACTCTGTATACCGATGAAAGTTAAGAGTCCTACAATTCAGTCAGTTTGACATTTTAGACGGGAGTCCTTGTGACCTGAATGGTTCGGCCAGTAACAATAAAAGAGCCACTACTCATGAATTGGAAAGGGAACTTTAAAATAAAACTAATTTCAGGAAGACCAAGCGTGCGCCTATTGGATCTTATCAACAACATTTTGTGTATTTTCTCTTCACAAGAAAGACAAAATTTCATTGGTCGGTATATTTCAAAGTTTAACCAAACGTTGACCAGTTTAGTCACAACAACTGAACACGCCATTTCCTTTCAAAAACAGCACCAGTGATGGGCAATGGTGAATGGTGATGACAAAAATGCTTGGTGATGTATGTCACAACATAGTTATATGCATACATGAGAAATGTTTGAGCTCAGCAGAATTTTTTTCTTAAACTAAATCCATTTTCATACTTTAAACAATCCGAAATAGTTCAGTTTTGGATCTGAGGCAAGTAAAGAAAGATTGGAAACTTTAACAAAGACCTCGTCGCTTTTCCTCAAATGAAATACAGATCCTAGAAAACTGGAATACTCTCCAAAGGCTTTATTCTGCGCCCAGCATTTTGTAATGGAATTTTGGCTGAGCACTTCCTCGCCACCTCGGGGGTAAATGACGTTGTACCGGTAAAGGTAGTGAGAGAGACTCTGCACATCTGAAGGTTGACTGCCGCCATTTTGGTCAAAGACTTCTAGGAAAGAGACTTGGCTGTAGACGTAGTACAATCCATCCTCGGGTATAACCAATCGGCCATATCGGTACTGGACGTCCCGGGTTCGAAACGCGAGCCCCTTATTATCCGTCCAGTTGGACATAGCAAACTGACGACCACCTGCTAAAGAAACAAATTCTTCCTTGTATTCACAGGTTAAAGCAACAAGGCAACAACAGTCCATTTAGGAAAACAATTAATTATTCTTCGATGTTTAATACAATTAATATTTAAAAGCAAGTAAAAACGACCCAGGTGCAGTTCAGTCATAATTAGTTACTTGATTCCTCTATAGAAAAATATTAGTAGGGTGCAAATGTGGGTGTTGAAGCGGGAACAAGCAAGGCACCAGCGTCGGTGGGATGGTGGTTGAAAGCTTGTGGTGCTTAATCTACGAATGAGCTCCACGAATATTCACGATAACGGTAAATGAATTGTTCATAAATTAGAGAAATTAATTGAATTTCAATGAAAGCTGTGCAATTGTTTATGTCCAAGCTTTAGAAATGAGGTATTTTATTGAACTTCAACTGGCGAATCGTTCAAATGAAGTACAAAGATGATATGCTACAACCCACGACAATTTACGTATATCTTGTCAAATTGTTTACTTCCCCGAAGAACACATTTGTTAAAAGCATGGTCATTGGCCATGCCCTGTTTTGTACATGTTTAGCTTGTCTGTATAACTTTCCCTGTGAGGAAGCGAGGCTTCATCGATAAATTCACAACGCCGTCCATAAAGGGCACCTCGCCGCGATTCGAGAGTTGTGATTTCACTAAGATTCGGATGTGATTGAGTGTTTATCGGCAAAGCATCTAAGGAAATATAGACAATCATTTTGAATATACGCAATATTTCATACTCACTTCTCCCAGCATGTAGTCTCTCACGTGGTCCCATCAGATGAGCGGCAGTGGTTGCTTTACTCTCTCCGCCAGATTGAGTAGGTTGGATCTTTATTTTGTCTGCAAGTAGGAAGAGGGGAAGAATTTGTGTAAAAGATTTGACCTAAAGTAACATTCTCCGATGAAACAACCAATAACAATAGTGTCTAATAACAAAAAGTACGTTCAAGTTCTCCAGGTTCAAGAGGCAAGAATTTAACAATTCATCAATCACGTGATTTTCGAACGATGATTTGGAACAGCAAGTCTGGAAGCATGTCTATATTTACGATGTGCCACTCGTTAATTTGATCATATTATTCACCTTCGGACAGTTCATTATTTTCGAGAACCATTTTCATAGTTTTCCCGCACCCATACGTGACACTATTCATACCTCAACTTACAGATGAGTCCTGCTTACATGACAGATTATCTATTACATAGATACATCCAACATACGAGTCAGTAGGTTATTGAATTACCAGCTTTATGTTTTCTGTAGCAAAGAAATTCATGCTTGATATATTCCTACGAAGTAGGCTTTATTATTCAATCTGTTTCCTTTAGTTAAAAAATTGTAAAATTAAATCGGCGATCTTTATTTAATTTTGGAATGAAGGCGCATTAGAAGACTGTTACCAACAAGTTCTGAGCTGACCTACTTTTGATAAAAATTCCTGGTGATTTTTGATGAAAATCACTGGCGATTCTGACTTGGCGGTGCCCATCTTAATATAGGCAGGATTTCAACTGGGGGTGGGGATTTCCAAGAGTTCAGTTCGCGTTCGAGTCCTAATGCCTACTCTACTTCGTAGGTCCTGTGACGTTAGTCACACTGCTCATGTTTCAAAACTCTTGTTTACAAATAGTGTGCATGCTAAATTCCATCGAGTTGAAGCTCTAAGTTCACTCATATCATTTTCACCAGACGGCTTTCCAGATGAACTTTGTTGAAAATCCAGCAATTTTTTTTCTCCACTTCATAGTGTCAGAGAATAAGAATTTGACTCACGGGAGTACATATGAGTTCTTGGAGAGCAATTGTCCCTCCCCTCCCCATTACCCTGTTCCATGGCTCCCCCGTCTGTCCTATTACCATACGGGGGAGATGAACGGGTATATTCAGTTTCTTCAATCATCTACACGTTTCCGACTTCATAATATGAACGTTTTTATATTCCAAGACAAGTAGAACTAGTAATATCGTGAATATAAAATAAAATTATAAATCATTTGGAGAGAGATCATGGGAGATATTTTTCGCTAGATGATCTCTCCGATTTCGAGTGCATGTCTCTGGTATAGATCCGTTGAAAATATGAGCCTACCAAAAATAAAGGAAGGGGATATAAATAGCCAATGCAATGTCAGTGTTTGAAATGTTTTACGTGCGAATATTTCTACCTAATTACGCGGCCCCACCACCGTGAAATATATCAACTATTCTCATATCGTTAGAACTTGGCATCAATCTCATTGGCAGGGGCGCGTCTGGAAGGTTGATCATGTTTACAAAAACAATCTTTCCTTCATCGACAGGAGAGCGGTACGAGTGCTAACAGCTGTTAAACTAACTTGTTATTTGATGCTGTGCTCGCTGCACATTGTTCCGAGGCGAGAGCCCCTCACATCGAGTTTTAGGGACCAGCAACAAGCTAATTGCCTACGTACCGTTCCCTCCGTTGGCTCTTTGCTCGCTCGGGAAGACAACGTACCGTAACTCAGCTCAAGTTGTTCGGGGCAAAACAGTCTTATCATGCCCATCGCGGTGCGATGGAGTGCCCAAGTACATCCATCCATCCATCCATAGCATGTCAGTCGTCGAAAGCAAACAGCATGCTTTCGTTTCTCTCTACCGAGAGAGCTGCGATTATTTTCCTGATGTCTGTTCAAGGTAAACAATTCAGAAAATGAAGAAGAGTAAGGGTAGTTAACTCGACTGTTGAAGAAATATCTCGTTACATCGACAGAAACGTTCCAGGTTGAGCAGTATAACGTTCAATTTCCGGAACTAACATCGTCTTTCCGACGGGACGTGTCGAAATCATTTACTTTACCGTTACATATCTCCTGAACGAGTTGCAGATCCACCAAAGACGAACAAGGACAAATTTACCCTCTGTATCTCCAAATGTTGCAAATTAAGCCGCCTATAATATAGGCAGTAGATGATCTATTACAATCAGAGCTTAATTCGTTTGATCTCGAAGTAAGATAGCTTTTTTTAAATTTGAAGATCAGATATTGAATGTAAAATTGCCAGTTGCGACATAACCGCCTCAGTAATCTCGTATCATAACTGTTTGGTCTCCTGATCATCTAAATACACGCATGGTTTTATGCGAATCTTTATTAAAACATTGTGATCTAATAGGCCCCTATACTTATTCAGCGAATCTGTAGAAAATCAACTGGTCATCTAGTGGAAGGCTAGTTTCAACGGAAGTTCAATGCAATAGAGATTTCTTCAGTTGGGAAATAGTAACTCGACTGATAGACAAGTATAAATCCATTGTACATATAGGGACACAATCGGTCAGTATTTAATCTCAAAATCAAGCAACCATGAATGGTTTATCACAAGATTGAGGCGATATGATCCTCTATAAGAGTAGTAGAGATAAGAAGATGCGCCTTTGATACGGTGTCATTTTTCGACTAATGCGGGAAATTTGGTCTCCGGCATAGCCGCGCTTCAACCGACTCTTGAAGAAGAGCCAACTGGTCCCGTAATTACACAACCGTTAGGTCTACGGTTAGAAATGCCAGCTGCCTTGGATGTATAACAAGGGAAGAGCTGTTCTCACATAACAAGAATCTAATGATGAATGGCGACGTAATGGTTTCCGAAGCACTTCTCTGAATCTTACAAGCTTCTCATAGACTCAAACCCCCAGGGCTTTTCCAAAAGAGACGTCCCAAAGGTCAGTTTGGAAAGCTTCATTAGCAACAAAGAAGTTCAGACAATATATTTGAGATACCGGGAGACATCCTCCCACGAATATCAAGAATTAATCATTCGGAGCCCAAGATAGCAACGTTGTAAGAACCCATGAGATTCTAGGAACAGCCAAAACAAAAGGGTGATTGAGATACAAACCATCACAGGCATCATTTTTTGTATTTGTGAATTTTTTAGATATGCAGTCTGAATATTGTTCTGGGGGATCATTCGACTTACATTCTTATCAAATTCAAAAGATTTTTTGTACCAGAACTGATCGTTATCTCGCTTTTCAAATCCATGCATACGCATTCATTAGGCTCAGGTATAAACGGTAGGTTCAATACAGTAAATATTGATTGAAAACAGATTAATGTCGTGAGGTAACGTCATAATGTGTGGTTGATAGATCTCCAGATCGCGATGTTTAACTTGCTCTTCCGAGTCTTTGTTTTAGCGTCTCGCGAACTCAAGTCATTTCCTGACATTGGTATGGATTCAAACACCCGTGTTTTATGGGTTCACCAGTCGATACGTGTTTATTTTTCCACGACATTAGATTGTAGGCGACCAAGGATATTGATTGATGTCCAATGTGCTTTCATTTGTGCAAATCTCGTTCACGGCTATTTATCTATGACAAAACTGTCCGGTGAATAAAAACTGTATTAAAACATGGTTTAAACCAATACGACAAGGAAGAAACACTTCACCGTTCAAACAAATGACCGCCTGGTCGATTTTGATTGTTTGCACATAAATTGTTATATAGGATGACGGCTGAATGACGAATGTGACGCCTATATATCTATAGGTGCTGATGATTTTATAAAATGTCTTTCCTTTACTGACTCAGAAACGTTGTAATTGATTACGACTGGCTTATTTCTTTGACCTGCATGTCACGTAAATGATAATGTCATTATAAATTTATGAAGATGTCTTGATGATTCATAAACGACTGAATACTGAGATATGGTTAACTGAATTAGCGGGTAACTGAATTACTGTCCGGCTATGTGATGGGTTCTACCTTGCAATTTGAGGTATATGCATGAGTACATCAGAAGTTCTACAATAACAAAATATTTAACTGTATGTCAATGACAATTTTGTTTTCGATATGTTCAGCTGCAGGTTACAGAATACGTTAATTTAAATTACCTAATACTTTGTTTATATTTCAATCACATATACTTAATTTTGTTCAGATTTAAGACAAGTATTGCAGCACAAGTTACAACAATTACAAACTGGTGTCAGAAGTGGGATGTGCATCCAGCGAAAACAACAATTGCCGACCTCGGAAATATTACACCTTTCCAAATATAATCGGAAGTTTGGGGGCTAAGAGCATCCTTAAAATATACATCAAAGACACCTTTGAGCGAAATTTTATTTATGAAAACAAAACTGTATATTATCCAAGCTCAGTAATCCCAAACACTTCACTGCCCCCTGCGGGTGTTGAGATATCAGTGAGTATGTTAGCAGCGTTTCCTGCATTTGTTGTCATGGATCGTACCGGTATATCACGATAACATTAGCCCAAAGCGTCTGCAATGCTTCCATTGAGCACAGCTGTTGCATCCGTATGGAGCAATTACTGTACAGCAATATACATACATGTAGCAGGTGGAAAAGGAATAACCAATCGACTGAATTTTCCACAAATGATATTTTTTATATGGGCGATATAATGGCGTTGTCTGATGTGTCTGTCTCCCTCTGATTATCTCGGGGGTATGATTAATAAATAAAGCAACTTTCATGGATGGGTGGGTGTTTCATAAACTGTCATGCGTGCAAACGGAGTAGGCTACAAGGTTAACTCTCACCTTAAAATCTGCTTTGCTCCATTTCACTTATATAAATTCTGTGCAGATCTCATATATGCAATATTTGGCAGCCAAGATCGACATTCATTAGGCTGCTATCCCATGTTTATTTCAGATAGACAATCACCAAGCATTTTCGTTTTGCATCAAGAGTAAATCTATTGATGTATGGTTATGTATGGAATCGAAAAGAGTATGAGCGTTATTTGAAAGAGAGAAGCCATCAATAAACATGTATCGATTATACTAGAAACGGAACACAACGTCCAGTCTACGATATATCCTTCATTTGGACAAATTCCCCCCACACAAATTGTTTATGGTTTCGTCAAAATAATGGGATTATATATAATGACGCATCGTTGAATACGCATCTCTTGGCCACCCATAACTCATAATCGGGAATATCTCTTCAAATAAGCACATAACCAATAAATACAATCTGTTAGAACTCATGTAAAATACTCCATATTTTACACAAGTCAAAATATATATATATTTAATCGAGCCCGGATGTTTTAATCGCCATTTTCGTAGCACCATCTATACCTGTGGGATGGCCCCAACCCCCGACATAGGTTCAGAGGTTGGGATGACCGGAATCTGCATATACAAATAGCGCCATCTGTAACAATACATATTGTGTGAAGTAGTGTCATAGTAAGTACCAAGTGTAAGGTCCGACATTCAATATTCAGCCGTCGTCCATAAAAGAATTTCCGCGTCAATAATCGAAAGACCTATTTCGTATCACAATTAGCACCAATTCCAAATATGTCTGAAATTCAAATAACAAAAACAACAATATGGTTTCAATGATGCCAGCGAAAAATGTTCTCATTGTCACGATTATCGGACTTATAACTTCCTACATGATAGACTTGATACATTCCCGCCGCTTTCACGTTAATGGACATTTCAAATAACGCTTCCTGTCGAACAGATGTGTTGGAGTATTTGCATCAGATGATAAGCTCGCAATGCCCGGCTCACACCGACTTTGAAAAGTTTCTTGATCATATTTACTAGTTCTTCATAGGATAATAGGCTACTTTTAGACATGGTTTCACCAATCAACTCGGTTTTCAGTTACGCCAGGGCGGCGAACATTGTGTTAGCTCAACTACTTAGCTTCCATTAACTAAATTTACTAACGGGATTCGACGAGATCAGACTGTGTGCACAAGGGAACTGACTTCTATAATCTGTTAAAATTGCTGTGTAAATCTTCGGGGAAAGAGGTGCATTTACTTTCTCCACGCGGCGTAATTTGCTTATAGATCTGGTTTACTAAACAAAGCTGCTTTGGCGGGAGACAAGAGATAATTACTTAACATAATGTCTAAATATACTGAATCCTTGAACGTTGAGCACAGTTCTTGAAGAAAGCCTTGGGGGAGTTTGTTTGTTCTTGAACGCACGTAAAGGAGATCGTGAAATTGGGTTTGGCCTTGTTAGTTGTAGTAGAAAATCAGACTACCTGGATAATTCTATTATGGTCACCAAGTCAGAGAATTTTTCTTCGCCCTTACCATAAAATTACTTCTGATCCACTTTCTGGTACATGGGGTACCAAACTACTGCCTATTACCTTGGTGATAACATAGGCAGCGTCACAAGTTCGCACTAATGTATATTGGAATATTTTGTATCAGAGAATACGGTTCTCCAAGCACATTTATAACGTCTGCAGTCACTTCTCGTTTAAAGCCAAGAGAATATGAACAAGAACTTCAGTGATCCTATACTATTCATTAACAGGACTAGAGATATTTCCATTACAAGTATAGATTAAATTGTGATGAAGGCACACCAGACAGCCTTGTCAGTCAAACAAAACCTTTGTCAGATAAGCCCTTAAGTTTACCAATTCTTATAGAAGATCTTGCCAATTCATCAAGAATTCAGTTTCCATACACCATGGCTGTGCATTATCAGCCATTAAACGTATACAATGACAAAATATTATCAAGACAGAGTATAAATAAAGGCGCCACATTTAGAATAACCACGTCTTCCAGAAACCAGTATGAGCACTCCAGAAACATATTGCAATCCCTCCCCTGTCTACTCTCTCAAAACCAACGAATATCATTCAGTGTCGCCATCACAATCATCTTTTTACTCCAAGTCAATTTCTGCGCTCACACTTCGAAATATCCTTGGTATATTAATCCACCAGTTGTCTCAAAAGGAAGGTTATCAATGTATAAACAGACATCAGTTGTTTCGTAGGTGAAATTAACATCTGTAGACGTCAGTTCTGATATACATGTACCAAGGCTAAAATATAATTGCACGAGTGAGCGAAGGAGCTGACTTGGGTGTCCTTATAAGAGACGTATAATATAAAACTGTATCAGAAGATTTAAATTACAAGCGTCTAGTCCGTCATTCATAATCCAGCCGTCGTCCATTAGAGAATATCCGCGTCCATAATCCAAAGACCTATTCCATTTCCATATAACAGTATTAGCACCAAATTCAAAAAGACAAAAGTATACATAAACATAGGCTTGTTTCCTGCAAGAGAGAAGCGGTCAACAGTTTTCAATGATGCCGCCAAGACATCATGATGTTCCAAAAATATCAAATCCGTATCGCTGATCAGTATTCTTAATCCATAATATTCGTTATAGAGTCGTCATCTAAAAATGATGTACCTCAGTCACGCTTTGATTGTGACTGTTCATATGAGTACCATGAGGATCTTGAAGTACATGGGCTCATACGGCCCCTAGCCCCGGGTTAAGCGGAATTAGACACATGTTACGAAACGTAGCCCCATAGATCGTGCACGCTACGTTCGTATTTTGCTATCAGCATGCGTCTGTCTGGTGTGCCTTTCTCAGAATCCATATAGACAATCCTTGTCAGTAATCATCTTAAAGTGGCGCATTCACCCAGGGTTTTTTTGTGATCAACGGCAATGTTTTTATTGCGCTCCGTGACACTGTGTTGGACCGGGCAAGCTTATTTCACCACGCAAGGAGACAGCCACGTTAAAGCTAGCCATCTCTTTACAGCCATTTCAACATGCCAAACAATTTTGATTACTCATCATCTTTAATACACAGCTTACATGCTCATTTTCGAAACATGAACAGAATCTAATGTCATTTTTTCCTGATTCAAGCAACACATTTTCTGATTTTGAATAATGTTACTGACATATACATATACGAGTCATCCAATAACCAACATCCTTCGACTGTCCTTCCAAGAAGACTTGTCCGGAACATATTGGAAGCAACATATAAGCTATTAAAAGCGTACCTGAGATACAACACGTGTCACGAATCGTTAGATTCTTGGTGTGTGCTTTAGAATAGGTTAACCGGAAGACTATACTGTGAAGTCATGTGACTCTGTCAGTATGTCGGCACCTCTTCCCACTTCCCTTATATGTGTTGTAATTTTTACCTGTATATGGCGAGATTCTGCTGGTGGACGTTTCGTCCCCGAGGCCCGCCCCCTGTACAGACCTTTTGGTCTTTGATATATGTTGGCCTTTGTGGGAAGTTGATGCTGGGTCGACATCGGGCCTTACAGACTAGTCTTTTGTGTTAAATGCTGTCATTTTCATCTGACGACGATACAGCTCACCAACCCCCAGTGTACGAGTTGTTACAGCGAAACAGCTCACCAGTTACCAATATACGAGTTGTCAGAGCATTTCCATCATAGCTCTAGATTTGTATCTAATACCGCTGATGGCGGTGCTAGGGGCCGTGTGGTCATATCATCCAAGTTGCCACATGAACACGTACAATAAAAGCGTACCTGAGATACAACACGTGTCACGAATCGTTAGATTCTTGGTGTGGGCTTTAGAATAGGTTAACCGGAAGACTATACTGTGAAGTCATGTGACTCTGTCAGTATTTCGGCACCTCTTCCCACTTCCCTTATATGTGTTGTAATTGTTACCTGTATATGGCGAGATACTGCTGGTGGACGTTTCGTCCCCGAGGCCCGCCCCCTGTACAGACCTTTTGGTCTTTGATATATGTTGGCCTTTGTGGGAAGTTCATGCTGGGTCGACATCGGGCCTTATAGACTAGTCTTTTGTGTTAAATGCCGTCATTTTCATCTGACGACGATACAGCTCACCAATCCCCAGTGTACGAGTTGTCACAGCGAAACAGCTCACCAATTACCAATACACGAGTTGTCAGAGCATTTCCATCATAGCTCTCGATTTGTATCTAATACCGCTTATGCCGGTGCTAGGGGCCGTGTGGTCATATCATCCAAGTTGCCACATGAACAGGTACAATAAAAGCGTACCTGAGATACAACACGTGTCAAGAATCGTTAGACTCTTGGTGTGTGCTTTAGAATAGGTTAACCGGAAGACTATACTGTGAAGTCATGTGACTCTGTCAGTATGTCGGCACCTCTTCCCACTTCCCTTATATGTGTTATAATGTATTCAGATTATGATTTATCTACTTCTAATCAGAGACAAAAGGATGATAGAAAATTGACGTTGCAATAAAGTTCACTTAAATTCTAGAGTCAAACCGATTAAAAAGCCTGATCATGGCCGAGCAAAAAGAAAATATTCTTTGTCATATACACGTATAAAATTCCATATCTGAGTAAACCGTTCAACAATGGTCAATTTAAATGCTGTTGTCTATAAAACAAAACTTTAGCGTATGAAATTGGACATCAGGTTGCTTATATATAGTTTAGATAATCAGCCATTTTATCTCGAAACCATTATGAATATTATCATTTGAGATCGTATAAATCCTGCACAATTCTAAGCCCTTTCGTTGTAACATTGGTAATATCCATAAAAACAGGAATTCATAGCCGTCCGTGTAATTTTAGTGTCGTCTGAGAAAGATAGATGGTGAAATTTCATTCCTACTTCCTATGAGGAACCAAGTTACTTGTACAATAATCGATGGTATACTATGCGGCCAAACTAAACGATTTTTCCAAGTAAAAAAATCTACCGCTTTATTTTATTGCCACGTTATTTCAAATACAACTCGACCTGTTCCTTTTTTAAGACGAAATCTAATAGAGATATTTTCCATGCTGAAATAGTTCGTGCTGTAGCCTAATTTGAAGTTTTTTCCTAATCTAACATAATTTTTTGCTTAGAGGTTGAGTTTTCCATTACTGTCCCGTAGAAAAGTCAGGACAGTTAAAAATTAGCCACCCAAACAAATCTGATTATGACCAAAAGAACATGGCAAAGATTTTAGCTATTGATTCGATCAAGGTGATATTTCTCTGATTACCCAAAACTCATACCAAAACATACAATTACCCAAATTCAACTTCATTAAAGCATGTCTGAACCAAGACATGTGACATACATACGCTTTCTGAAAATCATCGGTAAATGTTATCGTTGTTCAACATGTAGAAACAGGCCACATTCAATCTATATTCGCTATATTTGTTGAATAGAATGACTTTCTTGGCGAAAAGAGATGGCCAATGCGTTCACAACACAACGGACTTACATTTATTAAAAGCCTTATTGTGACAAAATGAATTCGATTAAACTTGCTCTTCTCTAACAAGCCCGACACGTCATGGGCGTATTGCAATTGTATAGATGCTATGTTATATATAGTTGTAGATATGCTCAGCTCGTGGAAATCTAAGTAAAATGGTAATTATTAGTCATGGACTCATTCACACTGCACATCCACCCAATAAAGCGTGCAGTCCATAGACACAGGGAACTTGAAGATACGATAATTTTAACGGGTCACAAATATACATATTTCTCGGCCCTGCAATGAAACTCTTGTAACACTATCATACAGTCTACGTGGGATATATGACTGGTTTATTGATATCAATATTCGGCATGTCAACATGTCTTCCGACATAAGATATATATGGGGTAAAATTAATCTTTAGGAATTTATATCAATGAAGTTTGAAATTCGAAAGAAATGACTGTATTGATCATAGCAACAGGTCATGTAATGATGGTTAAACGACAGTTGCGGCATCAAACAAAAAAATAAACCACGCCGAGTAGGAAATATGATTAATGGAGTTTCGAGAAAATAATCAACCTTGAAAACTACAGTCCTACACGCTTGTCGGTTATGTATGTCGTCATATATGGAATGACATACGCAGGGAAAGATTCAAGAAACTTTGGAGTGAAGGCAATTTCTTGTATAGCCTTCTCCAAATGGTTTCTGTATCAATTATGCACGGTGATTGTTATCTAATTATGAGAACATTTGAACAACGATGTCAAACTGAAAGACCACAAGTTCGTCATTGTTAGGATTTTATGTACAGAACATCATGTCGAGCTGACATCATAGGAAGTTTTTGACCTCATCTTGCGTTTTTATTATATTTATTTATACACATTTGGAATTTTTTCCAACTTATACGAAATAGGTCTTTCGATCATTGACGCGGAAATTCATTGATGGGCGACGGCTGATTATTGAATGTCGAATCGGACGCTTGCAACTTGAAATGATTTTACCTATAATTATCGAGATATTGTAGTGTGTCACTCTCAGTACTCCAACCCATGGTTCGAACTTGAAATTTAATTAAACAGCTATATTCTCAAAACAGAGAATCGTTAGAACGAAAATGAAACAAGAAAAGACAATGATTGATTTATTTATGACAGTTCAGTTTTATTTCTCCTCAATTTATCACAATGCTTCAGAAATATACAAAAATATCACATCGCAAAATTGGATTTTGCGTCACATGACAGATTTTCTATGAATACATAACTTTATCCACTGATACGATGGATGGTGTATGAAATGGTGGAAATATTATTTGAAGGAAAATGCTGACAATATATTAAGATAAAGCTTTAGTTGCATTTAGGTAAACTGGAAGATTGATATTCCACAACCGAGATCGGTTACAGTTCACCTTATTTTGAAAGGGTGGCACAAAACGCGTTGATATTCCATATGTATAATGGCTGAACTGAGTAAAATAGGCATTCGGAAATCAAAAGACGATAAACTGCTTTCACTGAATATAAATATAGATAAAAGGATATTCAACGAGAGCTCATGCGTTATGACGGATCTTTCAAAAAGACGGTTGATGTCCATCATAACATGCCTTGAGATTGTGATGAACATTAATCCGGAAACTGGTACAATACCAACAATCCAATCAAATTCTGTGACCTGATTTGTCGATTTTGGCCTGGTTAGCCAATCAAATAACAGTGTTAGTACTTCCGGTTTATCACTTCAAGCATTTTATTGACCAGAATGAGTATCGACAGAAATCTGTCAAAGTAGAAATACTTTTTGTCTATTCGCTTCGTTCCACGTCAGCATCCACACCTCCCTTTGATTACATCGCACATGTCACATGTGCCACCGTTTGGGTCTGCTACAGCTGGCGCTAAAATAGCTGGTTTCGAACTCGTCCTCTGCTGCATGCTAGGCGTTATGTCTGTTGCAAGCCAAAGATGCAGTAGGTTCAAATGATAAATCTGACAGCTGAGATATTTATAGATGTATCCAACGAACGGGTTACCTGGGTGTTGTATTTTGGGGAAGCATACCGGGCGAGACTGAAGAGTCATACTTCCAGTTTGATAGACTTGTGGTATCGGTCGTAACACATGGGCTTGAGTTGAATAATCATTATCTCAGAGTACAACCGATCAAAACTGGTTAATTACATGGTAATCAAAAAGGCCATGTTCTGGAGAACACATTTTTCTAGGAGTATTTCATTACAAATATGACAAATTTATGATGAGAAAATAGAATTACTATGCAGGTGAATCTAATATATTTTTGACAGATTTACTGCCAACATTGTTATAACCGAGGTTTTCATAACGTAGCCAGTATCTATGTATTCATACATTTTAAAGGTGTCAATATAAAAAGAAACAAAGAACCCCCTCCCCAATAGGCTTTAACACATTCCGAAATTTCAAACCATCTGAATTTCGATCCAACTATATTTACATCACGACATTTGCTTTTTCAAAAGAAATGTTCATGGCACATTACATAATCCAAAAGGAATGTAAGGGATTTCGGAAGAACACAAACTAAATTAAAAAATTACATTAAAACACATGATAAAATCAGAGTGAATGAACAAAGTAAGACTGATTCTTGACAGTATAATATATGGATTAATAGATCCGATATGAACTCGGATTTAGTATGAATAATGGATTCAGTATGACCCGGCTCATCATCCACCTATCTGGCAATTCAAGAATATGTCTATGATTGGAACATTTCCGAATCAGTATAAGCGTTTCTGCATGAACATATGTGGATCAGTGTGATCATTTCTGAGTATATCAAAGTATTACTCATTACGTGCATTTCTGATACAGAATGACCGTTTTTAACTGAGCATAAATCTGTACAAGCCAGTGTGAACATTCTCCCTCCCTCTGAACATTCTCCGTATGAATATTTCTGAATCGGTATGATCAGTTATTATGAACACATTGTGCACAATTGTACAATTCTCATGAACATTTCACATGCAGATAAATGGATGTTCAATTGAGGTGTCAGACATTAAACTCCGTATTAACATTCACAAACATAACATCCTGTACAAAATAGTCCTTAAACAGTATCGAGTAATGAATAACAACAAAATATATACAATCATAATTTTCATCAACGATTTTGAATATAGTTATATAGAGATGGGATAATTGGCAAATTATTTTCACAGGGAGTTCTTTTATTTTTGAAATGTCTTTCGACAACATTTATTCTGTCGCGAGTTTGCTAATAATAAAGAAACTGATCGAGACTCATCAAAGAAATCATGTACAAAATTACAGCCATATATTAGTAATCAACCTATGTAGCAGAGATGCAACTGGGGAAAGACAACCATTGTATTTTCCCATATAAGTATACGAATATATTATAATTATTAGAGATTACATCCTATTAAATATGAACACTAAGACAAAGAAGCAATACAAATTACAAAATAATCGCTTAACTAAATAGCAGAACTGGGGAAAAAATTGTTGTCAGTCACATATTAACTGCATTCGACTTCGTCCACATGGTAATCGTACAGATCCCACCATAGTGCTCGATAGAAGACTGGTTAGAGTGCCAATCAGAACCAGGTTCCACGTAAAAAGCATACAGCAAAAACTACTGACCGATTCTCTGTTCGTGAAACTGAATCAAACCTTTCGACTGCTTCGACTTTCTACACATTTGATTAAGATCACATAACCATATTTTTATCGGTCATAAGTCAGAGCATGCCATAATTTATCATTTACATGCCATAACTTTGGACTATTAGTCGAATGGAACTATATTAAAAACGTGTGCGTCAAATCACAAAAAGCAGAAGTCAGCTGTTACCCTAGAGGGTAACAAAGAAAATATAGTTGAAGCAGTCTTATCATATGGGACGGATATGAATTAAGCACTCAAAGAAATGCAAAAATCTACAGCATGGCGGAATACATATTACCACAACCCAATAAACAAAATACAAAATAAAGCGAGGACATATACAGAGAAAAATTATACAGAATGAAAACAAAAGACCGAATATGACAATGAGCATATTAACATTTTTAAATGTCCTGACGGTATTTAGTGCCATGGCGCGGTCCATTTAATAAACGGGTGACATCTCAATTGAATGTGTGAAAATAGCATGCAAAATAGCAGCAATCGTATGCAAAGAAAATGTTAATAGTGCCCTGAATCTAAAACTTCAGTTTATCCAATCTTCTTTTGGAGCAAGGTGGTGCGGAACGAACGCGGTGAGTGGTGCGTTTCACTGTGATCTGCTTGACCGATATCTGATGAAAACAGCCTTATGGATCGACTTTGGCCCACAAAAATGAGTTTGAAATTCTAACGTTTAGCATTACCTTCACCAGATAGGCTCAGATGACGTTAAACATGTACAGGCATTGTATACTCTGTATACCGTTGAAAGTTAAGAGTCCTACAATTCAGTCAGTTTGACATTTTCAGACGGGAGTCCTTGTGACCTGAATGGTTCGGCCAGTAACAATAAAAGAGCCACTACTCATGGATTGGAAAGGGAACTTTAAAATAAAACTAATTTCAGGAAGACCAAGCGTGCGCCTATTGGATCTTATCAACAACATTTTGTGTATTTTCTCTTCACAAGAAAGACAAAATTTCATTGGTCGGTATATTTCAAAGTTTAACCAAACGTTGACCAGTTTAGTCACAACAACTGAACACGCCATTTCCTTTCAAAAACAGCACCAGTGATGGGCAATGGTGAATGGTGATGACAAAAATGCTTGGTGATGTATGTCACAACACAGTTGTATTCATACATGAGAAATGTTTGAGCTCAGCAGAATTTTTTTCTTAAAATAAATCCATTTTCATACTTTAAACAATCCGAAATAGTTCAGTTTTGGATCTGAGGCAAGTAAAGAAAGATTGGAAACTTTTACAAAGACCTCGTCGCTTTTCCTCAAATGAAATACAGATCCTAGAAAACTGGAATACTCTCCAAAGGCTTTATTCTGCGCCCAGCATTTTGTAATGGAATTTTGGCTGAGCACTTCCTCGCCACCTCGGGGGTAAATGACGTTGTACCGGTAAAGGTAGTGAGAGAGACTCTGCACATCTGAAGGTTGACTGCCGCCATTTTGGTCAAAGACTTCTAGGAAAGAGACTTGGCTGTAGACGTAGTACAATCCATCCTCTGGTATAACCAATCGGCCATATCGGTACTGGACGTCCCGGGTTCGAAACGCGAGCCCCTTATTATCCGTCCAGTTGGACATAGCAAACTGACGACCACCTGCTAAAGAAACAAATTCTTCCTTGTATTCACAGGTTAAAGCAACAAGGCAACAACAGTACATTTAGGAAAACAATTAATTATTCTTCGATGTTTAATACAATTAATATTTAAGGCCAAGTAAAACCCATCCAGGTGCATGACGTTCAAATCACGCAATTCATGACAAGCAATTCATTTCAGTCAGAATTATTTACTTGATTCCTCTATAGAAAAATATTAGTAGGGTGCAAATGTGGGTTTTGAAGCGAGAACAAGCAAGGCACCAGCGTGGGTGGGATGGTGGTTGAAAGCTTGTGGTGCTTAATCTACGAATAAGCTCCACGAATATTCACGATAACGGTAAATGAATTATTCATAAATTACAGAAATTAATTGAATTTCAATGAAATCTGTGCAATTGTTTATGTCCAAGCTTTAGAAATGAGGTATTTTATTGAACTTCAACTGGCGAATCGTTCAAATGAAATATAAAGATGATATGATACAACCCACGACAATTTACGTATATCTTGTTAAATTGTTTACTTCCCCAAAGAACATATTTGTTAAAAGCATGGTCATTGGCCATGCCTTGTTTTGTACATGTTTAGCTCGTCTGTATAACTTTCCCTGTGAGGATGCGAGGCTTCATCGATAAATTCACAACGCCGTCCATAAGGGGCACCTCGCCGCGATTCGTTGTGATTTCACTAAGATTCGACTGTGATTGAGTGTTCATCGGCAAAGCATCTAAGGAAATATAGACAATCATTTTGAATATACGCAATATTTCATACTCACTTCTCCCAGCATGTAGTCTCTCACGTGGTCCCATCAGATGAGCGGCAGTGGTTGCTTTACTCTCTCCGCCAGATTGAGTAGGTTGGATCTTTATTTTGTCTGCAAGTAGAGAAGAGGGGAAGAATTTGTGTAAAATATTTGGCCTAGAGTAACATTCTCCGATGAAACAACCAATAAAAATAGTGTCTAATAAAAAAAGTACGTTAAAGTTCTCAAGAGGCAAGAATTTTAACAATTCATAAATCACGTGATTTTCGAACGATGATTTGGAACAGGAAGTCTGGAAGCATGTCTATATTTACGATACGCCACTCGTTAATTTGATCATATCATTCACCTTCGGACAGTTCATTATTTTTGTGAACCATTTTCATAGTTTTCCTGCACCCATACGTGACACTATTCATACCTCAACTTACAGATGAGTCCTGCTTACATGGCAGATTATCTATTACATAGATACATCTAACATACGAGTCAGCAGGTAATAGAATTACCAGCTTTATGTTTTCTGTAGCAAAGAAATTCATGCTTGATATATTTTAAAACTCTTGTTTCGAAATAGTGTGCATGCTAAATCCCATCGAATTGAAGCTCTCAGTTCACTCATATCATTTTCACCAGACGGTTTTCCAGATTAACTTTTTTGAATATCCAGCCATTTTTTTTCTCCACTTCATAATGTCAGCGAATAAGAATGTGACTCACGGGAGTACATATCAGTTGTTGGAGAGCAATTGCCCCTCCCCTCTCCTTTACCCTGCTCCATGGCTCCCCCGTCTGTCCTATTACCATACGGGGGAGATGAACGGGTATATTCAGTTCCTTCCATCACCAACACGTTTCCGACTTCATAATATGATCGGTTTTATATTCCAACACAAGTAATGTAGAATTTAATGTAGAACTACTGATATCGTGAATATAAAATAAAATTATCAATCATTTGGAGGGAGATCATGGGAGATATTTTTCGCTAGATGATCTCGACGATTTCGAGTGCATGTCCCTGGTATAGATCCGTTGAAAATATGACCCTACCAAAAATAAAGGAAGGAGATATAAATAGCCAATAGCATGTGTTTGAAATGTTTTACGTGCGAATATTTCTACCCAATTACGTGAAACATATCAACTATTCTCATATCGTTAGAATTTTGCCTCAACGTCATTGGCAGGGGCGCGTCTGGGAGGTTGATCATGTTTACAAAAACAATCTTCCCTTCACCGGCAGGAGAGCGGTACGAGTGCTAACAGCTGTTAAACTAACGTGTTATTTGATGCTGTCTTCGCTGCACATTGTTCCGAGGTGAGAGCCCCTCACATCGTATTTTAGGAGCCAGCAACAAGCTAATTGCCTACGTACCGTTCCCTCCGTTGGCTCTTTGCTCGTTCGTGGAGACAACGTACCGTAACTCAGCCCAAGTTGTTCGGGGCAAAACAATCTTACCATAGCATGTCAGTCGTCGAAAGCAAACAGCATGCTTTCGTTTCTCTCTACCGAGAGAGCTGCGATTATTGTCCTGATGTCTGTTCAAGGCAAACAATTCAGAAATGAAGAAGAGTAAGGCTAGTTAGTTAACTCGACTGTTGAAGAAATATCTCGTTACATCGACAGAAAGGTTCCAGGTTGAACAGTATAACGTTCAATTTCCGGAACTAACATCGTCTTTCCGACGGGACGTGTCGAAATCATTTACTTTACCGTTACATATCTCCTGAACGACTTGCAGATCCAACAAAGCCGAATATGGACGAATTTGCCCTCTGTATTTCAAATGTTGCAAATTAGGTCTGCTTTAATATAGGCAGTAGATGATCTATTACAATCAGAGCTTACTTCGTTTGATTTCGAAATAAGAAGAAGATAATTTTCTTTAACTTTGAAGATCAGGAAGGCGTACTGTTAATCACAAAAGCTATTGAATGTAAAATTGCCAGTTGCCTCGTTAAAATCAAAGCGATATAACTGCCTGCGCAATCTGGTATCATAACTGTTTGGTCTCCTGATCATCTGAATACACGCATGGCTTCATGTGAATCTTCATTAATACATTGTGATCTAATAGGCCCCTATACTTATTCAGCGAATCTGTAGAAAATCACATGGTCATCTAGAGGAAGGCTAGTGTCAACGGAAGTTCAATGCAATAGATATTTGTTCAGTTGGGAAATAGTAACTCGACTGATAGACAAGTAGAAATCCATTGTACATATAGGGACACAATCGGTCAGTATTTAATCTCAAAATCAAGCAACGATGAAATGGTTTATCACAAGATTGGGGCGATATGATCCTCTATTAGAGTAGTAGAGACAAGAAAATGCGCCTTTGATACGGTGTCATTTTTCGACTAATGCGGGAAATTTGGTCTCTTGAGCAAGAGCCAACTGGTCCCGTAATTACACAACCGTTGGGTCTACGGTTAGAAATGCCAGCTGCCTTGGATGTATAACAAGGGAAGAGCTGTTCTCACATAACAAGAATCTAATGATGAATGGCGACGTAATGGTTTCCGAAGCACTTCTCTGAATCTTACAACCTTCTCATCGACTCAAAACCCCCAGGGCTTTTCCAAAAGAGACGTCCCAAAGGTCGGTTTGGAAAGCTTCATTAGCAACAAAGAAGTTCAGACAATATATTTGAGATACCGGGAGACATCATTCGCAGCCCAAGATAGCAATGTTGTAAGAACCCATGAGATTCTAGGAACAGCCAAAACAAAAGGGTGATTCAGATACAAACCATCACAGGCATCATTTTTTGTATTTGTGAATTTTTTAGATATGCAGTCTGAATATTGTTCTGGGGGATCATTCGACTTACATTCTTATCAAATTCAGAAGATTTTCTGTACCAGAACTGATCGTTATCTCGCTTTTCAAATCCATGCATACGCATTCATTATGCTCAGGTATAAACGGTAGGTTCAATACAGTAAATATTGATTGAAAACAGATTAATGTCGTGAGGTAACGTCATAATGTAAGGTTGATAGATCTCCAGATCGCGATGTTTAACTTGCTCTTCGGAGTCTTTGTTTTAGCGTCTCGCGAATTCAGTCATTTCCTCACATTGGTATGGATTCAAACACCCGTGTTGCATGGGTTCACCAGTCGATACGTGTTTATTTTTCCACGACATTAGATTGTAGGCGACCAAGGATATTGATTGATGGCCCAATGTGCTTTCATTTGTGCAAATCTCCTTCACGGTTATTTATCTATATCAAAACTGTCCGGTGAATAAACACTGTATTAAAACATGGTTTAAACCAATACTACAAGGAAGAAATACTTCACCGTTCAAACCAATGACCGCCTGGTCGATTTTGATTGTTTACACATAAATGGTTATATAGGATGACGGCTGAATGACGAATGTGACGCCTATATATCTATAGATGCTGATGATTTTATAAAATGTCTTTGCTTTACTGACTCAGAAACGTTGTAATTGATTACGGCTGGCTTATTTCTTTGACCTGCATGTCACGTAAATGATAATGTCATGGTAAATTTAGGAAGATGTCTTGGTAAGTCATAAACGACTGAATACTGAGATATGGTTAACTGAATTAGCGGGTAACTGAATTACTGTCCGGCTATGTGATGGGTTCTACCTTGCAATTTGAGGTATATGCACGAGTACATCAGAAGTTCTACATTAACCAAATATTTAACTGTATGTCATTGATAATTTTGCCTTCGATATGTTCAGCTGCAGGTTACAGAATACGTTAATTTAAATTACTTAATACTTTGTTTACATTTCAATCACATATACCTAATTTTGTTCAGATTTAAGACAAGTATTGCAGCACAAGTTACAACAAATACAAAATGGTGTCAGAAGTGGGATGTGCATCCAGCGAAAACAACAATTGCCGGCCTCAGAAATATTACACACTGAAAAATTTCCAAATATAATCGGAAGTTTGGGGGCTAAGAGCATCCTTAAAATATACATCAAAGACACCTATGAGCGAAATTTTATTTATGAAAACAAAACTGTATATTATCCAAGCTCAGTAATCCCAAACACTTCACTGCCCCCTGCGGGTGTTGAGCTATCAGTGAGCATGTTAGCAGCGTTTCCTGCATTTGTTGTCATTGAACGTACCGGTATATCACGATAACATTAGCCCCAAGCGTCTACAATGCTTCCAGTGAGCAAAGCTGTTGCATCCGTATGGAGGAATTACTGTATAGCAATATACATGCATGCAGCAGGTGGAAAAGGAATAACCAATCGACTAAATTTTCCACAAATGATATTTTTTATATGGGCGATATAATGGCGCTGTCTGATGTGCCTCTCTCCCTCTGATTATCTCGGGGGTATGATTAATATATAAAGCAACTTGCATAGATGGGTGGGTGTTTCGTAAACTGTCATGTTGCATACGGAGAAGGCTACAAGGTTAACCCCCACCATAAAGTCTGCTTTGCTCCATTTCACTTATATAAATTCTGTGCAGATCTCATATATGCAATATTTGGCAGCCAAGATCGACATTCATTAGGCTGCTAACCTCATGTTTATTTCAGATAGACAATCACCAGGCATTTTCGTTTTTGCATCAAGAGTAAATCTATTGATGTATGGTTATGTATGGAATCGAAAAGAGTATGCGCGTTATTTGAAAGAGAGAAGCCATCAACAAACCTGTATCGATTATACTAGAAACGGAGCGCAGCGTCCAGTCTACGGTATATCCTTCAGTTGGACAAATACCCCCCAAACAAATTGTTTATGGTTTCGTCAAAATAATGGGATTATAAATAATGACGGATCGTTGAATACGCATCTCTCGGCCACCCATAACTCATAATCGGGAATATCCCTTCATATACATAATCTATAAATACAATCTGTTAGAACTCATGTAAAATACTTCATATTTTACACAAGTCAAAATCTATATTTAATCGAGCCCGGATGCTTTGATCGCCATTTTCGTAGCGCCATCTATATACCTGTCGGATGGCCCCAACCCCCGACATGGGTTCAGAGATTGGGATCGCCGAAATCTGCATATGCAGGTAGCGCCATCTGTAAATATACATCTTGTGTGAAGTAGTGTCATAGTAAGTACCAAGCGTCAGTTCCGACATTCAATATTCTGCCTTCGTCCTTAACTAATTCCCGCGACAATAAACGAAAGAGCTATTTCGTATGACAATTAGCACCAATTCCAAATATGTTTGAAATAAAAACAACAAAAACAAGATAGTTTCTTAGAAGAAAGAAGCGGTCAACAGTTTTCAATGATGCCAGCGAAAAATGTTCTCAATGTGACGATTATCGGACTTATAACTTCCTACATGATAGACTTGGTACATTCCCGTCGCTTTCCCGTTAATGGACATTTCAAATAACACTTCCTGTTGCGCAGATGTGTTGGAGTATTTGCATCAGATGATAAGCTCGCAATGCCCGGCTCACACCGACTTTGAAAAGTTTCTTGATCACATTTACAAGTAGGCTACTAGTTCTTCATAGGATAATAGGCTTCTTTTAGACATGGTTTCACCAATCAACTCGGTTTTCAGTTACGCCAGGGCGGGGAACATTGTGTTAGCTCAACTACTTAGCTTCCATTAACTAAATATACTAACGGGATTCCACGAGATCAGACTGTGTGCACAAGGGAACTGACTTCTATAATCTGTTAAAATTGCTGTGTAAATCTTCGGGGAAAGAGGTGCATTTACTTTCTCCACGCGGCGTAATTTGCTTATAGATCTGGTTTACTAAACAAAGCTGCTTTGGTGGGAGACAAGAGATAATTACTTAACATAATGTTTAAATATACTGAATCCTTGAACGTTGAGCACAGTTCTTGAAGAAAGCCTTGGGGGAGTTTGTTTGTTCCTGAATGCATGTAAAGGAGATCGTGAAATTGGGTTTGGTCTTGTTAGTTGTGGTAGAAAATCAGACTACCTGGATAATTCTATTATGGTCACCAAGTCAGAGAATTTTTCTTCGCCCATACCTTAAAATTACTTCTGATCTACTTCCGGGTACATGGGGTACCAAACTACTGCCTATTATCTTGGCGACAACATAGGCAGCGTCTCAAGTTCGCACTAATGTATATTGGAATATTTTGTATCAGAGAATACGGTCCAACAATCACATTTATAACGTCTGCAGTCACTTCTCGTTTAAAGCCAAGAGAATATGAACAAGACCTCCAATGATCCTATACTATTCATTAACAGGACTAGAGATATTTCCATTACAAGTATAGATTAAATTGTGATGAAGGCACACCAGACAGCCTTGTCAGTCAAACAAAACCTTTGTCAGATAAGCCCTTAAGTTTATCAATTCTTATAGAAGATCTTGCCAATTCATCAAAAATCCAGTTTCCATTCGCCTTGGTTGTGCATTATCAGCCATTATACGTATACAATGGAAAAATATTATCAAGACAGAGTCTAAAGGCGCCACATCCAGAATGGCCATGTCTTCCAGAAACCAGTATGAGCACTCCAGAAACATACTGCAATCCCTCCCATGTCTACTCTCTCAGAAACAACGAATATCATTCATTGTCGCCATCGCAATCATCTTTTTACTCGAAGTCAATTTCTACGCTCACACTTCGAAATATCCTTGGTATATTAATCCACCAGTTGTCTCCAAAGGAAGGTTGCAAATGTATAAATAGACTTGAGACATCATTGACCTCAAATACTTTTGAATTTTGTCGTAGGAGTGAGTTATCGATTGGCTGAACTATATATCGGACCGCCCCTACCGCCATATTAGAAAATCATTGTGCGTGTCCTGTATATTCGTAGGTGGAATTAACCTCTGTAGACGTCAGTTCTAATATACCAAGGCCAAAATATAATTGTACGAGTGAGCGAAGGAACTGACTTGGGTGTTCTTACAAGAAGGAAGAGACGTATAATATAAGGCTGTATCAGAAGCTGTAACACCTTTCTCAGAATTCTTATAGACAACCCTTGTCAGGAATCATCTTACAGTGGCTCAGTGGATTTTGGTAGAAGTTACTGACATATACATGATATACGAGTCATCCAATAACCAACATCCTTCGACTGTCCTTCCAAAAATACTTGTCCTGAACATATTTGGAGCAACATATAAACTATTAACCGAGTTTTCTAATTAGAGACAAACAGCTGATAGTAAATTGACGCCACAATAAAGTTCACTTAAATTCTAGAGTAAAACAGATTAAAAAGCCCGATCATGGCCGAGCAAAAAGCGAATATTCTTTGCCATATACGCGTATAAAATTCCATATCTGAGTAGACCGTTAAACAATGACCAATTTAAATGCAGTTGTCTAAATTTTAGCGTATGAAATTGGACATCAGGTTGCCTACAGTTTAGATAATCAGCCATTTTATCTCGAAACCATAATGAATATTGCCATTTTAGGTCGTATAAATCCAGCACAATTCTAAGCACTTTCATTGTAACACTCATTGTAATATCCATAAAAACAGGAATTTATAGCCGTCTGTGTAATTTTAGTGTCATCGGACCAAAGATAGATGGTGAAGTTTCATTCCTTCTTCCTATGAAGAACCAAGTTACTTTTACAATAATCGATGGTATATGCGGCCAAACTAAACGATTTTTCAAAGTAAACCAATCTACCGCTTTATTTCATTGCCCGGTTATTTCAAATACAACTCGACCTGTTCCTTTTTGAAGACGAAATCTTATAGAGAGGTTTTCCATGCAGAAATAATTCGTGCTGTAGCCTAATTGGGAGAGGTTTTCCTAGTCTATTGTCATTTTTCTGCTTTGAGATTGAGTTTTCTGTTGTTGTCCGGTAGAAAAGCCAGGACTGCTAAAAAATAGACATCCAAATAAATCTGATTATCACCAAAAAAAACATGGTAAAGATTTTAACCATTGATTCGATCAAGGTGATATTTCTTGGATTACCCAAAACTCATACCAAATCTTATTTCCCCATTTCAACTTCATTAACGCGTGTCTGAACCAAGACCTGTGACATACGCTTTCTGAAAATCATTGGTAAATGTTATCGTTGTTCAACATGTAGAAACAGGCCTTATTCAGTCTATATTCGTTATATTTGTTGTATAGAATGACTTTCTAGGCGAAGAAAAGTGGCCATTGCATTTACAATCCAAAGGACGTACATACATTAAAAGCCTTATTGTGACAAAATGAATTCGTTTCAACCTGTTCTTCTTTAACAAGCCCAACACGTCATGTGCGTATAGCATTTGTATAGATGCTATGTTATATATAGTTGTAGACATGCACAGCTCGTGGAAATCAACGGAAAACGGTAATTGTTAGTCATGGACCCATTCACACTGCACATCCACTCAATGAAGGGTGCAGTTCATAGATACAGGAAACTTGAAGATACGATAATGATAACGCGGCACAAATATGTACATAAGTGTAAATACATATTTCTCGTTCCTTCAATGAAACTCCGGTAACACTATCGTACACAGTTTACGTGGGATATATGACTGGTGTATTGATATCAATATTGGGAACGTTATTAAATACATGTAGCTCAGCCGAGAGGTCACCTATAAGTCAACAGGTCTTCCGGCATAAGATATATATATATCAGGTAAAATTAATTTTTTGAAATTTAAATCAATAAAGTTTGAAATTCGAAGGAATCGACTGTATTGGCCCTAGCAACAGGTCATGTGACTTTGCTTAGATAACAAACCAAAAACTAAGACAGGGAAGAAATACAATTTTTAGAGTTTGGGGCCAATAATCAGCCTTTGAAACTTTATTCTGGTCGCTTATGTGTGTAGTCATTTATGGAGTGACATCGTATGTTAAACTCAATGGCAATATATCTCCTTCCGAGCTTGAAAGACGTACAGTCTTTGTTATCCGAGTTCATTGTACAGGCCATCCAAAGATAACGGTTCACGCTCTGTTGTGTGAGGAAGCATACAATAGATCAGGCCCAATTACTCAACACATGCGCGAGCACGTCTGACCGTCTCGCATATTGAAATCATTGCTCTTTACCCGAAGTGGAGGCCAATCCCATACATATGCGGAGAGATACGTTCGGCTCATCTCCACTTTGCTACATGAATAGTGAATAAACAAAGCCTAAATGTCAGTGAGCAAACGTTTCCACAAGGCTAGCTGACATATGGATTATTCACCCTGGGGTTGTGCTGGGGCGAGTAATATCTGAAGTGGCACGGAAAAGAAAGACGGGAAGAAAAAAGAAGAAGAAAATACATTAAATACTGCGAGACTGAGATTGACCAGATTCCGCACTGGGAAGACGAAACCTCATACTCCCTCTGAGATTTATATTTTCATATTACGTGTTTTTCTCTTCGGGTAATATAATGACGGCTGTGAAGTAATGCCGAATGAATGCAATAGATTGGTGTATCGGGTAATTATAAAAACATAACCTCGAAGCGCATAGTGTCACTGTGTGGAAATTCATTTATCGCATACACAGCTCTGAGAAAGTAATACGTTCACTTTTATAGTTATTAACACAATTAACAACAGCCTTAGGGATAGCAAACAGCGCTATGTACATTGTATCATCAATATATGGAAGCCCGTTCGATACGAATCTAATACGATCAACTTAGAAAAAAGTTTTCATATTAATAAAGCATAATTCGATACTAAATTCATAACAGATCCAATCTCTCGTGTGCTGCAATTACTGTGAACAATCTACGGAAGTCCAGAATATATATTGCACAGAGGGAGGCGCTATGTCAAACTAATATTCCTAATTTCAGAACTATTATGAACGATTTTAAGTCCAAAACAATATACAAGTTGTTTCTGTTGCTAAATGGTATACATGATATATATAGTCGAAGAAGTGACGCACTTCACGCCATTAATTCCAAGATTTAAAACTTTTGTTCGGTCGCTCCCTTGAAGGACTAAAGTACAGACAAAGTTCTTAATTCAGAGCTCTATCCACACCTTAACCTTAGTATTGTTCGGGTAAAGTTATTAGAATTACAATCGCCAGTTCAATAACTACGCATTAAGCTAACCATAAAGCACATTGTCAATAACAATCTACACATTACCTACTGAACATGAAATTTATTCCAAACGCCAAAGAAAAACATATACACGTCTCGGCCTGCCCGGTCGTTCTTGCTTCGTTACACAATGGTCAAGGCGAATTAAACTGGACCGGTGCCAGACGTACCAAAGGACTTGTAGAAGGTATTGTGTCATGAAGGACTACCGTGCTGTCATCTACCTACGTGTTTTCAGGCCTTCCCACATTTCAAAAGTTTACGCCAACCTAAGTGACATCAGCTGCTTTAATTCAGGTGTCTGACGAATCTTTCGAGAAACCATTTAATGTCCAAACTTGAATTATCATTTTTGTGGGGATAAAAATATAAAACGTCTGTCCAAACAAAAGTTATGACCATATAAGGAGCGACTATTATGACTGATGATTTGTTAACGAACTTGCCTTGTTTAATTTATTTAAGTGATTTAATTAAACTGTCCAATAATTATTAGATCTTGGGGTTAATAGTAAATGATGGTAGCCTTCTTCACCTTGCGGGTTCTAATACTCTTGAACAGTTAGTACGATCATTTTCCATCCATTTCCAGTGACATGCATGAGTACGCCTCTCAAAAGAGTTCGATGATGGTTGGTTGCAGCATGTCTCTATATATGAAAATATTTATGTGAAATTCGAAAACAACAGATACCAATAGAGCATATTTATCCCAATGGATACAATTTCTACACCACGTTTGGCAGATCCCTATCTGTTCTCATGTGAATACGCCAATATGCAAAAATTGTCATATGACAACCATTTCAATCCCATTTTCTTCTTCAACAAACGCTTTACAGACGATCTCCTCGCGTTTGGTACATTTATCTAAGTGAAACATGTATTATTACACCGTCCAATAATCATTAGATTTTAGCATTAGAAGGGAAAAAATAGCGTAGTTGACAAATTTCCAGACCAATCTTCGATTTCTCTGCAATTCCTATATCATTGGGCATGGATTTGAGCATGTCCTTATATCACCTATATCACTTATATCAATGAGACGATCTCCGTCATTGGGCATGTCACTATATTATCGCGTTTGTCATCATTGGGTATGTCCCTATGTCACCATATCACCTATGTCCTTATGTAATTGTGCCTGTCCCTATATCACCTATATCAATGGGACGGTCTCCGTCATTGGGTATGCCATGGGTATGTCCCTGTTTCATTGGGCTTGTATCTATTTCATTGGGCCTGTCCTTATATCATTGGGCATGTCCCTACAACACCTTTATCACTGGGCATGTCCCTATGGCACCTATTTCATTGGGCCTGTCCATATATCATTGGGCATGTCCCTACAATTACAAGCGTCTAGTCCGCCATTCACAATCCAGCCGTCGTCCATCAGAGAACATCCGCGTCCACAATCCAAAGACCCACTCCATTTCCATACAACAGCACTAGCACCAAATTCAAAAAGACAAATGTATAACACCTTTATCACTGGGCATGTCCCTATGGCACCTATTTCATTGGGCATGTCACTATATCACTGGTTATGTCTCTATATCATTGGACCTCTCCCTATATCATTGGGCATGTCCCAAATTCATTGGGCATGTCCCTATATCATTGGAAATGTCCCTACATCATTGAGCATGTTCCCATATCATTGGATATGTCACTACATCAATGAATTGTCTTGTCCCTATACCACTGGAAATGTCCCTGTATCATTGGAAATGTCCCTATAGCATTTGAAATGTACCACTGAAAATGTCCCTACATCATATAAAATCTCCCTATAGCATTGGAACAAATGTCCCTACTTCATTGGACATGTCTCTATATCGTGAGGCATGTCAACATGTATGGCTAAAGGAAAGTGTAATTAGGGACTCGGAGAATGAATCCAATAAACAACGTCTGGCTAATGTATGTCTGACTTCACCAACTGACAGATAATGTAAGGGTACAGGCTTTGGTAGTTTGAATTCTAGTATATTATATTTCAACATACTTGGTAACAACTGGGAATAATTAGATATGTCTCATCATGTTCATCACAACCAGTTAAACCATGTTGATATAATCTCCTTCCCAGCTAGTTTTCTGTCATTTAGTCTCTAATTGCTATTTTTTGTTATCACATAATTTCGCTGATAACCTAATCGAGCAAACATCGTCCCAACCATTTTCCAACTAACCCATGGGCTATCACCAATTGTCTACACTGTCAGCTCGGTTGTATTTGCTCTAATGCAATTAACCACGAGTAATTATCGGTATTTATAAGATATGACTTCTCCATTCATGAGCTACAGCAATCGAGACGACCAACAGTGATTGCAAGCTGTCTGTTTGTTAATAGAGGACACGATCTCACCACGTACATATCATCAGAAATGTGTTAAACGTATGAAATTATATATCTCTATTATCAGTACTACTTTATTTCTCATGACATGCCTGCGAAACCATGATATTTGCTCCTTCATCTATATTAACAACACTGTCGATTATATAGAAGCGCACAGAATATATTAATTTCTATCACAGATTCTGTTACAATCTTCGTTAAGTACAGGAATTGGAACACATGCACTGTAAACTTTTTCTGTAAATTTTATTGCAAAAACGCTGTCAGTAATATAGTGTAACATATACAGCAAATATTGTGAATTTAAAGCAAATTAGTGTTAAAATAGTATTAAATTCTGTATTTTGCAATATTCACTGTATATTTTACCAGTAAATTACTGGCAAATTTGTCGCAATGAAACTACAGTATTTTTTTGTAAAATTTACAGCAAAGTTTTACAGTGTAGTACGTGTGGTGGCACGATAGCACGAGGCGATGCATGAGGACGCATAGCATCGCCGCATCGTATACTATTATCGGGCTTCTATGGTACACCGACTCAAGTAATATGATTTGCCACCATGTCTATAAAACTACTGTGGATCAGCGATACACAGTACTGTGGTAAAAATGCACATCCACATAAAAATGGGTACCAATGATTCACATACTGTGTATGTACTTTACACAAAATGTGTACCAGTGGTACACACTTTAATGTGGATGTGCACAATTGTACACAGTAGTTTTTATACCGTTTTATCAGATATGGGTGAATTCAAGAAGGCTGGTGAATTACTATCTTCCATATTGCCAATGGTGATATTACATAACCACTAACCAGATTCCTCTTGAGAGAAATGAATAGCCTCCAACCCAAACAGTTGTCAATTGTACTCACCTCTAGCAACCTCTTCCAAAAATCTTTTTTCAACAAACTGAAAAGAGAAAAAAAATCAAATATAGATCCTGTTTAGTGAGATTCTCGAATAATAGCAAATTCGCTTTGTTTTATTCACATGACAAAGTATGTACGTGGTTTGGACACAACCATGCTATTTCCTGTTTTCTGTTGTCGTGTTCGGCGAATCGTGAGTCATGAGGTCACCGATGATGATAAAGATAAACATTTTATGTTGACATCCACTCATAATTGAAATAAAAATTCAGATGAATTAAGAACTTGCTCTGAGCTTGTAACTTAAATGAACCAAAAAGTAAACTAAAAACAACGTGCAGTATCCTTTATATGGTGATTTACTGTGAGCGTGTCAAGAACATCTGCTCCATCCCGATATACACAAAATATAAAGTCATCACTTTCAAAATAGTATAGCCGTTCGATGTCGATTGATTTAAGTTAAACCTCGCAATAACCAAACATAACCGAAAAGAAAAGTCACGAGAACTTGTCTTTCAAATGTACCAAGAGGGAAAAATGACTAATTATTGCAATTTCAGGTCATGTTTTCATTGTGCCCTAAAAGCAAATATTATTTATTCATGTTGCCTCAATACTCATTACTATCGTTATGCTTTACAATATTGTAGAATTAGATATTCGTTGTGAGACAAAATGTTTCGATATTTGATTTTGTTTGCTTCGCAGAACGTTTTATGGACATTCCTTCTATTAAATCAACATTCCATTTGCAGAACGAGTTCCCCACGGGAGAAATATTCCTGTGCTATATGACTTAAACCATGTAACATAATGGATTGAAGGCCCGGGAAATGACGAAAGTAACGTATAGCCGTTCCATTATGGAGCGGTGGGAAGTGGGGAAAATGGTGGTGTTTTCTATTGCTTCCACTTCCGCTGAAGGCTGTCCGTTATGCTTTGACTTTGCCGCTTTAATTGTCCCCTGAAGAACTGATCGAAGTCCTTGTGAAAGTTTTCTCTCAGAGCCCAGATCGAATGGAGCTATATTGGCTTTGGTTCCAGACTCAAGGCTGGCTTAATAGTCTGTCGGAGGCCGCTCGATAAAGCGGAAGTTAGCCGACGGTGTTCTGTCATTATGACTTTGTTAACGTTTGGCCAATTCGGCATGCATGGATCTAAAATTACAGGTGCTGTTTTCAATACTGGATAAAAGCATAGCAAATATAACCCACAAAGCTCGTTAGTCAGCGGCGGTAATTCCCTTAAAAAATGTTTCCGTGTGCGGCAAGAAGGCAAACTTATAAATATCGTTACTGTAATGGTGAAAATATCTCCTTTGTTTTCGCGCTTTAATCATTCCTTTGTTTACAGATGCATTGAGGATAGAAGGAACATCTAATTCGATCTGTTTTTGGAACGCGAACTTTATAGACATCGAAGCTATGACACACTGGATCAGATATTGTGTCCTCTATATGCTAGATGGTCGACGTTGGCCAAATGTCATCACAATGATGACATCAGCTAAACATGATAAAGAGGGAATTATTGTACAAATTATTGTGGAACATCAACTCCTTTTAATGATCCTTCCCCAGACCATCTGCAAGAGAGACATATAGGCCTACTTTACATGCCACCTTCCCTACTTAATTTGAAGACACAAGGATCTAATGATTCCCAAACAAAGTGGTAACATGAAATCTTCATATCGTTTGGGTGCGGCACTAGTGGTACGAGGGAGGGCATACAAGAGCAAGGAAAGTTTACATCGGTCATATAGCAAAATATATTGGTGAAATACCTGTTAATTAAGCTGTCATTCGTTTTATTCATTCTTCATATACATTTTGTTCCGAAATCTGTTAAATTTACGCTGTACCAAGATTCAGTTACAAGTTTTTGGATAGGTTTGCCACTTCCACTATATATATAGCTTTAGGCAAAAGAGGTTTTTCTACCCTCCCCCTTTCCTTTCTTTCCAACACCCTCCCCCACCTCACCTCACCCCAATTCTCATGAGCATGTAACCCCACTCCTGATTTTTTAACCATCCAGAGGTAGTCGTTTTTCAATGAAACTTTATAGAAACTCTATATGATGGACTGCAATTTATTCCAATTTCCTTCACAGACCAATCACAATCTGGGATTACTTTTTGAAAATTTGAAAAGAGTGTTTTGAAACCGGAAGATATCTTTTGATTCACTTTTGTTTGAATAAAACTCCATTGAAATGGCTCTTTGGTTCCAATTCCAACGAGTCTTGCTATAACACTTGCACAATCACTGCATAGACAAGATTTCTTGTAATTTCAATCTTTGACATTCTTGTCTTTTTTAGATACTTTAAGGTAGTTTGTGCTACATGTCATGCCAAGAACCATTGCCAATGCCTATATTTCCTGGCGATATACTAGATTGCATCTGCAACGGGGTTCCAGCGAATCTGGTCTTCTCAATGATTTCCTTGCTCTCAGCTTTGAAGAAGACACAAAAGGAAGAGTTGCTCGATATTGATTGAAAACGGGAAAAATCCTTGGTTTATTTTGACATTTCCCACAATGGAAGCTTGATGCAATAAAATAGAGAGTCGGTAGTCAACTAAGGGAGCCCGAGACGCGGATCGATATCTGGACAATCAGGCGGCGTAGTGATCTGAGATGAGAGATCCTCGGCTTTTTCCTCCCAATTGACTCGTCAGGTCCGTGATTCTATACACTCCACGGGAAGGGTGGGAAATTGCGGATGCTTCTGGGAGTTGCGGCGGTAATTAACGCACGTCCAAAACGACCTTTCCATACAGGGAATACGATCACCTTTATGACCCGATTCCGCATAGCGGCTGAGAAAAAATATACGGCTGAGCTGAGAATGATAATTCAGGATATGAATACTGGTTAAATCTACCAGACCCAGGGTTCCCATCGGTGATAAATAGTGTCCATTTCCATATGGTCTGATGTCTGTCCCTTCTAAGCTTTAGCCGCCGTCCATTGTAACGTATGGAAATTTTCACCAGGAATACCCACTAAGTCCGAAGACATAGAACGTTTAATCACAATTTCACGCAACTGCATATCGAAATCCATTCAGCATCGTGCGCATTATATACCCAAGAACAAAAACGCATAGCAGATCAAAACTCAAAAAATTATTCTTCGCTTGAGTTCTAGTCGATCCGTATTATTTTAAACCAAGAAGCTCAAGATTGTCAAGACAGTGTTGGCCTTGTAGCGATAACAAATCCAATTACGCCTTGAAGGTATCGGTGTCCGTAAATAAGGCGATAAATAATTCGGACAAAACTGTTCCATTAAAATGGTCATGTGATCTAGATTATACAGTAACTAAGAAAAGCAATAATAAAATCGAGGGATTATAATATTGGGCGTTTTACCCTTTGTCAGTGGTAAGCCATGATTTGTAGTCAATCGTAGGCAGATGGTCATGTGAGTACGTTGGAGCGACCTCAGCAGGGATAAGTTGTTATTTCTGACTAGTCATATTTCGAAGCTGCGAGTATTCAAGATACTTCTGAGCGTATGACCTCTGAGACAAACGGTCATCAGTGGTTGCATAATAGTGATATCGAGTTCTAGTCGTCTTGGCGGGTTGCCATTTGCCCCCTAAATGTCTGTCTGTAAAGAACGGACAAACGATCTTTGGAATTGGTCAATAGTGATAGAAATTCATCTTCACTGGCACCTGGCAGCATATCTTCGATGTCGACGCAAACGACAGTTGTTTGGGTCCTTGTGGAAATGTCCACACGAAGCTGTCCTATATTCTTGCAGACAAATATATCGGTATATGGATCCATGTTGTGGGATGGTGGACCAGTATTGACTTCATCAACTGTTCCGGCCCCCATCAGTACCGAGGACCGCCAACATAGGGGTCTAAATAAAGTTACTCCTTTACCTAATAAGGTATTATTAAATCAAGAGTGCTGATTACAAATGCCATTACCCTGTTATAAACTAACCTTTCTTGTTCTTCGGCCTGGCTATCGATTTTTATCGTTTTCTCCAGTGTCTAGCGATGTTTTCCCCACTTCATGGTTTATCGGGAGAAGCAAATTGCATGCAGCGTGCAACAGGGGTGTAATTTATAGATCAGGCTAGGCCTATAAACATAGTCCGTCCATGTCCATGCTTCAGCGATTTAATTCAATTCTCGCGTGGCATGAAGTGTTCGAGAAATCTAACGTACAAGACCGAACAATTACTTACCGAGGAGGTTGAGAGTCGGAGTTGGGCTCTGGCACGCGAATCAAGGGAATTTGCAATGGGAGAAAAGAGGGAACCTTAAAACTGAGGCTAATCCGAAATTAGATTCGTGTTTAGCGTTAATGTTCGACCGAGTTCATTCGAAATCGCTTTATCGTAGAGCGTGGGGAAATTAACGGACTTGGACGAAGGAGTCAAAGGAGGATTCGCCATGAATTTTTCAGCGAGAGTTAAACATTGGAATCAGCCGGGAGCAATGATCGTGAAAGAATCCGGTCTCGGTGGGGGAGTTCAAGTGGAAGCTGCCCTCATTAGCTTATCACGAACGAATCGTTCGTCACTTGCTTCCGATTTGAAACATTACATGACCAGAAAAAACCATTAACCAAATGCATTCCCATCTTCTGTCTGTATTTACAAACTTATTAAACCCAAGATGTCTCGATGAGCAATGCATACGCAGGAGTTTTCTAGAACGAGCAATTGCTCATGACCTCCATATAGTATTCAAATGGACAGACACATTTAAAGCTTCAAATACATTTTAACTCACTTAATCGACATAGAAATTCAATTCGATAATTACACGATTTGACAATATGAATATAATGATGTATTCCTGGTGTCATTGTCAACATACTAATCACTTCCCTATACAACGTTATTCTTAAACAGTTTTGGACTATGTCAGCTATTGGGTACATTCTCCACTTCTTTGTTCTCCCGGCTTAGTTTTCTTTTCGACAAACTGACAGATTGCTCTCGAATTTCTCTATGGCGTCAAGCAGATATCTCGTACTAAAAATTCAGTTCAAAGGGCAAAGTTCAACGTCATTGCGGCATAAAAATCAGGAAATCATCGAAATTCATATTTGTTTGAATAGGGGTACGGCGTATCACGTTGGGCACACCGGTTCTCGTCAGATCACCGAAGTTAAGCAACGTTGAGTGCGGTCAATACTTGGATGAGTGACCGGGTGCTGTACTGGTTGGGCTGATCAGTGCCCAGGATAATAGGAGCTATGGGCACTCTCGCGTTTTGGCACATATGTAGGTACCATCGTGATATGACTGGAACACAGTTGAAAAATGACCTTAAATCCTACTTACTCACTCACTCACTTGTTTGAGTAGATACATCAGTGGAAGGCGATATGCCAGGTGAATGGTCAACTTCAAGGTTCCCCAAACAGGAAATGATTAAAAATATTGTCTGTACCATTACTCCAGTCCAAGGATGTGGATTGTTATCAAACTTCAAGAATACTTTACGCTTATGACAAACAAGAAAACTATGGAGGTCGAAAGGTCAAAGGTCAAGATATAAAAAGACAGTAAACCACTGAAAATCAAATATTTGTGGGTGAATGCATTAGTGGCAAGCGATGTGTCGGGTACCAACATTGGGAAATAAAGGTCAACGGTCAAGGTCACTGACAACAAGCAACTCACAGTAACACGTAAGTCTCGTAGATTTTCTTTCAATAACGTAGTCCATATTGCCAATATAGGCTCTTGCTATCTACAGATACGTGCGGTGTTCGGGGTCAAGAGCCTCGCGACCTACTGAACGTCGACTACAGCGATTATTTGCGGCAATAACAACTCGAATGGTTCACGAACGAACGACCGCGAAACTCATCCAAAAGAGCCGCTCTCAGTTTCGGGACACAGATTTTAGCTTTCCCGTCTATATATTCTCACCTGATGACAGATTAGAGTGTGAAAGATCGGCAGACGAACCTCGTGAATCAACACCAAGAAATCAGTACGAGTCTTGACTTCTGTCTGATAACACACACTATGTTTGAAACTTGTCAGAAGCTAATATATTCAGAGATAATATCATAAACACGATAGGTTTTCAGCTGTACAACTTTCTACACCAATCCGTGACTTCATCCTCAATTTGCATTCCGTTTTTTTAGTTCATCCCTCGCAGATTAGATTCACCTTCGCGTGCAGTATCTAGAAAAGTTGGATTTTTATGGTGCACTACTTTTAGACAGGAATTGATACAGGCGCCAAGATATAGCGCACGCATGAACGTTATCAGTTGACTCGAAACGATTTGTTCCCTTGCCAAGCTTGTTTGTTTGAAGAGAAGTTCGTAAATATAAAAATACATACAGATATACCTTCCCTTGTAAAAGTATAGCTTACAGGGTGGTGGAAACTATACTGCACGTTAAGTAGGCTGTTTATTAAAGGCTCCTCTTGGAGATAGCAGTGGGAAGACTGTTGGGAAGGTATACCGTTCTCTCTTTTTCAAGAAATTAACGATGTCTCAATCCTTGGAATTTGGTTAATCGTTTCTCTTTAACAAAAACAATATATAGCGTGTGTTCATTAATAGTCATTATATACTGTTAGAATGATTGAATCGGTCGCTTTTGACCCAAATATTTTGGATATAGACGTGACGTACCGTACCACTGTTTTTGGTTCGTAGAATCTAGGGTCGATATTTTGACCGCAAATATTGGATCGACCCAAAATTGCTGAGTAAAAATCTCGCTCCAATGGTTTCAGAATGGCGTTTTGACCCAATATACTTTGCTCGGAATGAGCAACTCAAACGTTTGACCAAATTGTCTTCGGCCGAATACCCTTCCACCCAATATTTTTCGGTGGTAGCGACCAAACTTACTTTGGCCGTGTACACCTGGTAGATGTTCGTGTATGACAGCGTCATATACGAGAAACATGATAAACCTCTGATCAATATGGACGTGGACATTATTTCCTGACCGACGGTTGGTTACTGAGTGTGGATTCTGAAGACTGAATATACAAACTAACATTGATCGTTCCGTTTCACATAATCCTATATTCTGTTCAGATTAATTAAAAGTCCAAATACATTTTGCCGAATCTTGCATCGCATTCTGTATCAAAGTGTCTTATGGCAACGCTGTTATCTGTGATCAGAGTCTGTCAGCGGTGTCGACAAAACACTTGCTTTGAGCGCTTGGACAATTGATTGCTCGCCAGCACCGATGACTTTCGCTCTGTATTAAATGCTCTCCTGTTGTTAAATCGATACTAAAGCCGTCTTTGATTGTCTCAGAATGAGAAAGCTCAAAAGTAACTCTGGGAAATTTAAGGAGCTTTCTGCTGATTGCTTCAGTATAACGTTGATGGATTTGAACGCAAGTCAATATGTTTGTTGGCCAGAATACCATCGACTAAATGCTGATACAAGCTGAACTCTTGTCTTGGGCAAGGTAGTTAGAAACCATTAACCCGGGATAGTTCTAGATCCCGAAGATTTCACTGGTTGATTGCGAGATGTTTGTGTCCGATTCAGCGATCCATCAGTAGCCTTATTTCCCTAGTGGTGCAACGGTATAAAACTAAAAAGACTAAATCTTATTTTACTGTTTCTGAGACTCTGCATAACTGTTATCTTAGATTTTATAACTTTGACATTTACGCTAATGGAGTATTTTGTGTTTTATTACCTTGTCGCATCTCTTTGATTTTCAAGTTTTGTATGGAATCGTTATTTACCAAGCTTGACAGTTACATTAGCTTTCCGAACGATGTATCTAAATAATATATTTGTACCGGGCGCTTTCTTTGGAACCGTTTGATCATTCCTGGAGATCGATTTTTCTCTGAAAGTACCTACTTTCACAAATGAACTGTCTCGATATTTCTTTTTTGGATGAATGTCTTTTACAGTTTTATCGGTCAACCATCTGAACCGTCCAAGAATATACCCACTTAAAGTAATATACACTTTTATAAACAGGTATATTAATATCTCCCAATGCCAGCGATGCAATTTGCAGTAAACTGGGTATGCCGATTCAACCCACCATGCATACCAAATATACTGACTTACAAAATTGGAATTCTGGTCTACTCTGCATGGGAATTACTGAAAGTCTCTTCGACTGTGTCACTACTTCCTCTGCTCACCGTTTTGAGATGTGTTTCTCACATATGGTGCCCGTGGCTTAGGTTTGTCCGGTAATGGACACACGGCTTTTAGAATATCGTCGAATGGCCCTCCATCCTAATCAGTCCGTGAAAGCTTTCGATGATTGTGAGATCTATTAACAGTCTGGTTTTCTGGTAGGCGCCAATTCATCCTTTTATTTTTCGACTTTGCCTTGGGGAAAGTTAGTCATATACGATTTTGACCGTACAATCAGTGGTACAGTGGTTTCTTGATTGAGATGTCTTATGCGTCTGTTTCTAAGAATCTGGCCCGAATCCTCTTTGGATATCGATGGTGAAGGGATTTTATAGTGCCAAGATAAAATACTATATGCTTACTTGTATTTATTTACTAATCCATACCTCACGCAGGGGCTAACGGTAAATAAATATTCCAGGCTAATGAGATCTTTTGTGTAGTATCTTATCAATATAAAGTGAGTGCTCTTCTTGGAGAGAGTAGTGGAAAGACTTGATAGCCCAGCGATATTAGCGAGTATTTAATACAGAATGTTCAAATGCTGTTTAGTTGCAATCTATACGGTATACCGTTCTTCTTCCTTTTTTTTCAAGAAATAATATATTATTATTATTTCATCTTACGTACCCATTTGTGTTTAAATATTCATTCTAGGCATATTATACACAGATATACGTCATGAAAATGTCAGACGAGAAGCATGATAAACATCTGGTTAACATGATATTTCTTCATGTGAAACGTTTGACTAGTGGGTGTGGGTTTTGACGCCCGAATATACACATTAACACTGATCTTTCTGTTTCACATAATGCTACATTCTACTGGCGGTTCGAATTGAACGTCCAAATACATTTGAACAAATCTTGAATTAGTCAAGTTATATACGGCAATTATTAAACGCAACAACAAGAGGTGGGAAAAGATGCCGACGTACTGACAATGTCATATGACAGTTTTATCTGTGGTCAGTGTCTATCAGCTGTGTCGACAAGATAGTTCCTTATCTGTGGTCAGTGTCTATCAGCTGTGTCGACAAGATAGTTCCTTATCTGTGTTCAGTGTCTATCAGCCGTGTCGACAAGATAGTTCCTTATCTGTGGTCAGTGTCTATCAGCTGTGTCGACAAGATAGTTCCTTATCTGTGGTCAGTGTCTATCAGCTGTGTCGACAAGATAGTTCCTTATCTGTGGTCAGTGTCTATCAGCTGTGTCGACAAGATAGTTCCTTATCTGTGGTCAGTGTCTATCAGCTGTGTCGACAAGATAGTTCCTTATCTGTGGTCAGTGTCTATCAGCTGTGTCGACAAGATAGTTCCTTATCTGTGGTCAGTGTCTATCAGCTGTGTCGACAAGATAGTTCCTTATCTGTGGTCAGTGTCTATCAGCTGTGTCGACAAGATAGTTCCTTATCTGTGGTCAGTGTCTATCAGCTGTGTCGACAAGATAGTTCCTTATCTGTGGTCAGTGTCTATCAGCTGTGTCGACAAGATAGTTCCTTATCTGTGGTCAGTGTCTATCAGCTGTGTCGACAAGATAGTTCCTTTAAATGCTGGATTTCTCGCAAGACCGATGACCTTCGCCCAATAAATGGTTTCTTGTTGCTGAATCGATACTAAAGCCGTCTTTGATTGTCTCAGAACGAGAAAGCTTAAAAGTAACTCTGGACAATTTAAGGAGCTTTCTGTCGATTACTTCAGTATATCATTGTATATCGTTGATGGATTTGAAAGCAAGTCAATACGTTTGTTGTCGAGAGTACCATCGACTGCATAGCTGATACAAGCTGAACTATTGTCTTAGACAGGGTAGTTAGAAACCATTAACCAGGAATAGACCTGGAACCCCAGGCTTTCACTGGTTGATTGCGGAAGGTTTCTGCGTCTGATTCAACGATCGATATATAGCGATATTTTATTCCCTTTTACTCGAGTCACATTTCCCTTGTGGTGCAAACGTATACATTTTTAAAAACACTACTTACATTAAAACTTACATTTTATATAACTTCGACATTTAAGCTAATGAAGGGTCTTGTATTTTATTACCTTGTCGCATCTCTTTGTTTTACAATTTGTATGCGGAGTCGTTATTTTAACAAGCTTGACAGTTGCATTATCTTTCGGAACGATGTTTCTAAATAATACAATTGTACTAGGCCCTTTCTTAAAAACCGTTTGATCATTCCTGGAGATCGACTTTTGTTTTAAGTATCCACTTTCACAAATGAACTGTCTCCATATAGCTTCTTTTATATAATTTTTTCTTCTTTTTTTTCACAGACTTGTTGCGCCATTTAAGTGGTCGGAGAATATACCTACTTAATGTGATACTACTTAAAGTAAAAATTGTAGTGCGGTAACTCCCTATCCCGGTTTAACCCACCTCCATATCCATTGTAGTGACTCTCTAAATGGGTGTTCTAGTGCGAATTACTGGAAGTCTCTTCGACTGTGTTACTGGTTCCTCTGTTCACCGTCTTCAGATGTGTTCCTTCCGTAATGCCTGCGGCTTATGTTTGTCAAAGCTAATGGACACATGGCTTTCAGGACAGCACACGGCCCTCAATTCTAATCAGACCGTAAAAGCTTTCGATAATTGTGGCATCTATTAACACTCTGGTGTTCTGGGAAGCGCGCGAATTCATCCTCCTATTTCTCAAATTTGCTGTGGGGAAAGTCAGCAATACGGTTTTGACCGTATAGTGGACTGTCAGTCTCCTTGATGGAGAGGACTTTTGCGTCTGTTTCTTAAGAATCCCGAATCCTCTTTGGACATCGGTAGTAAAAGGAATTCTATAGTGCCATGATACAATACCATATGCTTGCCGTGTTTATTTACTAATCCCTACCTCACGCAGGGGCTAACGGTAACCGCGTCTAGCAGAATTCTCGCGGAATCGGGACTTAGTATGTCTGGCGAATGATTAATAGCTACAACCGCGATGGTTTACAAAACGCGCGGACCTCTGAGGGAGCCAAAAGACGCCATCATTCAGAAGGAATCCAAGACTAGAAGTGGTGAACCTGATATACGATATCATGGACAGCTGTTGCCGTGTACATATGAATCTGATAGTAAATAAAGTCATTGCTGAACGAAGATTGAAATGACATGTGCAGACTGAACGAGTGTCCGAAACACGTGTTACACTTATAACGAGCGGTTAACATAACTATCAGTTATAAGTTCTCATATATTACGTCACAGATCTGAAATTTGCTCCTTTACATGAAAGTTAACATGGTAATAAGTGTGCACTCGTTTACGGTAACTGTAATAACCACGTTTTTGCTTAGTTTGTAACGTTAAATTTAGCATGATTCAGATGACTGTAATCAGTATGTATAGAACCTAAGAGCGTTTTTTTGAGGAGTCCAGGTATTCGACATCCAAATTAAGTTGGCCATTATTGATGATTGTGACTATTCATGTGCACACCATGAGAAATCAGCTATCAACCTAGTTTGTGCATCTGTATTATATTCCAGGTATCAGTAATATTATAAAATTTCCGGTTCAAGATTAAATTCGGTGTCATATTTTAGGTGCATATGGGATTGGCTGAAAATGAAAATGACGTTATATATACGAGAACGGCCCTCGTGTTTATCTACCTACTCTCTTGCACCAGTTTTCAAACAGTCCATTATCTTAGAGATCGAAGATAATTATATTCCGTACATGGCACCATTACATTGGTCAACATAGACAGATTGCAGTGTGAAATCTGACATTTAATACTGAGTCATCGCCTGGGGAGAAATTCAAATAGTACCTCAATATTATTAACAAATTTCCGCGTTCACAAACAAGCTAGTTTCTTGCAAGATAGAAGCGTTCAACACTTCTCAATCATTCTAGCAAGACACCATGATGTAGTTCAGGCCAGTTCGCCAGGGAACACACTTTGGGGGCTGATGGAGCTAAGGACACTCACTGAAAGACGTCACAACCTGACGTCAGTCAGTCAGTCAGTCAATCAAACAATCAATCAATCAATCAGTCAGTCAGTCAGTCAGTCAGTCAATCTGTCAACCAATCAGTCAGTCCGTCAATCAGTCAGTCAGTTAGGTCCACGTGATAGATCCATAGACAGAGCCAGTCCAATGCAAGACTGTAACTGCATATAAGTTCACAAATTCAAAGAGCGAAACAATAACTAGCTGCGAAACAGACTACTCAGAGTGCCCAAACGGTTCGTTTTACATGTAGCATATCGAAGCACACTCATCTGATTATATCGTAATATAGTTTCATCAAAAGCTCGAAAGCTGTCCTGTAAGGCATCCGCCGATATGAGAAACCCATCAAGACCGCGAAGAAATTGAGTTATATGCAAATATAATATGGCGGAAAAACGCCTTATCGGCGAGAACAAACAATGAGACGGGCAGAGGGATACAAGGGAACATTATTAGTTATGAACGACTATAACGCTGGGGATTATTGTTCGTAGAATAGATATGCATGGAAAATATCGACAGAGCATAGACGGATCGATGGCGGGTCGCGTCTATGTAACCCTCGCGGTGACAGCTCGCCCCCGAACGGCGGACCTTGACTTCTCTGGAGACCATAAAAACTGGGTTTGAATATTAATCCATTCGGTAGCCAGGCTTTATGGACAATCTCGTATTTTGCTTTATGCATAATACATAACAGCGCTGTCATGCTTGGAAAAGCACTTGTACGCTGCGGGTTGATACAGAAATGAGGCTTTCATGGGAAGATATGGAACAGCCAGCAACTCAACATATAGTCCTAAAGGAGTATAGTTTATTCCGCTTGATTCTAACCGTCCTTGATAAGGAAACAGAGAATTGGCAAACTTGAGACACCGATCATTATATCAGAAATTGGATCAACGGTAAAATAATATAAAATAACACGTATGAGTTAACTCAATCAACATATCTCATTGAGTGAGGTGCGATATTCAGAAATGTTATAATACATGCATCAGGACCCATATTCAGCAGCAGCAGAAGAAGAATCTCTGCGTTCATAACCGAAATACCTATTATAATTAGCATCACAATTCCAGAGAGAATAAAATACAACTATATTTAAAACACGCTTATTTCTGGGGAGAAGCGATTTCATTGATGCTGTCAAGACATGGTGATGTTTAAAGCCGCGGGTCCGTATGATTGGTCACTATGCTATTATCCAGATCAATAAACTTTTACAGAAACAATGATTCGCTGGATTTTCCTCCCCTTTGAACCCCAGGTCAATGAAGATTTTTCGTAACTTGTGTCTTATTCCACTTAACACGGGCTAGCGACAGTGTGAACTCATGTATTTCAAGATCATCATGGTGTTCATATTATGAACAGTCACAATCCAAGCGCAATTGAGATACATCGTCCTCTAGATAACGACTTTAACGAACATCATGGATTAAGAATACTGATCAGCGATACGGATTTGATAGTTTTGGAACATCGAAATGTTTTGCAGACATCGTTGAAAACTCTTGAACGCTTCAGTCTTGCAGGAAACTAGCTTATTTTTTATGTATACTATGATTTAGTTTTTAAGTTGGTGCTACTGCTGTTCTTTGAATTAGGTCTTTGTATAGGGACGCGGACATTTTTAATGAACGACGGCTGAATAATGAATGACGGACTAGAGGCTTGTATTTTGACTTCCATCATACTCGTCTTCTTTCTCTCACGTGATAGAAGCCTGTTGACACAAACTCCATCCCCACAGTTGTACGCGAATATAGGAAACGAAGTATTCTTGTGAACAAAATTGTCCGCATTAATTTATAGAATTTCTGATAGGTCGAATAAGCAGCGTTGTCGTGGCTACCACGAATATGTCGTCCGGCAATTAGAGAGACAGGTCATCTGAGTAAAATATGTATAGTCCCAATAAAGACGAGCTGTATATTAGTAATTATGGTCGAACAGTGCGCTTTTAAAAGGGCAATCGATGTCCAAACATCGCGTCGTCGCTAAGTACTGATGAATGAAAAATCGCACGTCGCGGGCCTTTTCGTGCTGGGTTCAACAGATGGCGCATCTGTTTCCGCGACTGAGAAAATTGAATAAATGAGGAAAATTCCCAATGGTTAATCAATATTTGTACGACAGTTCAGTTGCACTTATTGATACAATGAATATTTATACACAGAGGAAACATGTGTCATTTCAATATTTTCAATAAATATCGTATCGGATGTAGTGAGGAACGAAGGTTATCTCCCATCTATCTGTTTATACATGTGGTGTATAGGTCAAGCTATGGGCTAAGGACATGCGCAACGAGACGGAACGTGTCGGACCTCCTATCAAGATGAAGATGTGTGCTGATTATGAGTGGACTGAAATCTATCTCGGAATTAACATATGTTGTATACGCGGACCGTCAAAGAATTTGGGCAAATTTGAATACAGGCACATGGTATGGGTTTTATTACGGTGCAATAGATTCAACAGCTAATTAAAAAGTGTTTTCTCGCAGAAAAATATATCCAAAACAACCTATGTCTTCTGTCATTGTTTTAAAGGATTATTTATTTTATGTCAAAAGAGGTTTTATTCATATAAAATAGATCATGTGAGTCTGTGATTTGTGTACTGTGTACTGCAGTCGATCACGATCGACATCAGTCTAATAATACAGGGATCAGAGATCGTCACACATTCGCGAACAAATATGATCGGTTAATTCGGCTGTACGGATGAAAAGAAAAATGTTTGCTTTACTACATAAGTCATTAGCTGATCGCTGAATGTAACGTAGTACAGATGAATGCATAAGTTTGTTTATAAGTTAGCCATAGCAGTGGGTTCACGCTGGTGGACTTACTGGTGTGTTATAACATTCTCAAGGGCCAAGCCGAGTTTTGCCGGCCACACGGCGAGCTAATTAATGGTCATCAAGTTTCATAAGTAATAGCTTTCTCGTGCACAGTCGGAGTCGAGGAAACTTAGATACTAATGCGACTGTTAGCTCACCTAAACTTGAGAAGGAAATATTTGCTGACGAGACGGACATACACTCAGTTGTTTCGAGTCCTCATATGTCTTGACCCTGAGGGTTAGTTGCCTGGCATTAACGTAAATACGTATATATTGTACAGGTAAATAATTATACGTGTTAAGAAATGATTATAATGGTCTCATACAGTATATATGTCATTGAATTCCTCAGTATATGACACGCAAACGCATTTGCTTCGGTGATGTGTGAACGGAATATATGATCGTACGTTACTGATACTTTATAAACCATACACTGAGAAAAAAATGTGTTGTTTTAACAGTTTTATGCTAAAATGGCTTCAGCACAAATGCTTTGTGTTCAAATCAACATGATTTTGTGTTGAACTCCGTATATCAATATAAAATCTTGTTGAGTTCAACACAACTTGGTGTTGATTGTAACAAAATTTGAGCTAAAATTGCTTCAACACAATTTTTTTCGGAGTGTATATATTAAAGATTGCTTTATATTATACACCATTCTGTGCGGCAGTTCATTTTCTGGTCGAACTATATCGAAATATCGAGATAGCATTGAAAAAGTGGGAATTTCGAGTGAGTCGTAATTTAGATATACAATATGTCTAATTTTTAGTTAGTGACTATTTATGGCTCTTTTACGCTTCCATACCTTTGTTGAGTCAGTTATAACTATCCGAATGCCTGAATTCTCCTTTGTGGGACAATTTAATTGGTTTAATTAACAAGATAAGTTCGTCCAGTTAAACGGCTAGTAAGAGCTGGAACGGCCTTTGTGTAAAGATAATTTAAACACGTCAAAGCATAGTATTTCTGTAGTAACACCATGGAATTCAACCTATCGAAACGAGCTCTTCTTAGAATTCGAAGAGTGGTCTTGTTCGGACAACGAACATGTCCTATCGAGTTGGTCTGACAGTCATGTTTGGCCTCGGATTGACCAGGACACAATATAGGATTAAATAAGTTTTTCACGAGTGTGACAAAATAACCATGTCTTATTACGTAATTTCCAATGAGGCTTTTGTATAGGAGAGATATGTTTATATATTATTTACAGTTTTCTGTTTTCTTTTTGTTTTCTTCATAACTTATATCATTTAACACAAAACTTGACAACATATATTTTGGAATAAACACACGAAGGAGGGGGTGGGTATATGTTTTTAAATACCACAGTGGCATAAATGACGCAGTTTGAGCACTTGACTAACGTAAGGTTACGTATAGAGCACATCATAAATCTACAAGTCATATAATGTTATGACATATAAATACATCACGTATTGACCCACTACTAAATAGAAACACGGGAGAAATGTCATCGCTCTTTCTTTTCACAAGAAAAGGAGAAAAACGAATTATCGATATCACAGTCACGACATAGCCGGTAAAACTGCACTATTCGCTAGTATATAATTTAAGGCCTTATCTTATACCTGGTAAACCCGGACAAAGGTGACATTTGAATATGACAGATGATATGGTTTCAGGGATGATAAAACAAGTGGTATCAGCGTTCTTGTTTCTTTTCCGCCTACAACACATTTGGTGCAGGCAGGTAAATCGGAGCTATATTTAATTGAATATACATGATTGTGGGATTTTTGTGATTTTATTATATGTTGTATGTTATCACCTTTCCATGATGCGGCTGTCCACGGTCTGTTTTATATATCGTTATCATATTGAACTGTCACCGCCTCTAGTCATCCGGACAAAGGAAGGATCCAAGCTGTCACGCCTCCCATCGGGGTAAGCCCACCCATCCCACACACCATATATCCTCGGCTGCGGCGAGGGCGGGACTGGGCGGGGCATCTGTTTTGCCTCCTTCACCCCCTCAATCACCACCACCCACTCACACTCTTGAATTGGAAAGTTTTTGGGCCTCCCCCATACTGTCACATGGTACACTCCAATGAAGCTCCGTTACGAATGTCAGAAACGCACATCTCCCCAGGCCGCTTCCGACAGTCGACACGACGTGTGGGTCTGGTGGGATATGTTAACGGTCAGAAAATGGTGACCAAATGGTCACCAAAACAGCTGATGCCACAATCATCAAATTCCATCATCATCTTATTTTGTTTGGTAACTACCATCATTATTATCGGGATGCTTGGGGTGTTAAAATTGTGTGCCCACTCCGCTCATTCAATTCCACTCATCGCCCCATTACCTGCCATACTTTAGTGATGAGTTCACTATCCGGATTTTGTCAGACCTTACCTTCACCAAATTTGGTGAAGACCACATCCTATCACCAAAATGAAATTTGACGTGTTTCTTTTTGGCTGACACACTGAACGAATATAATAAATATTCACAAAAAATATAATAATACACTTACCAATTCTAGTCGTTTCAGTAGTTGTTTTGGAGTATCAACACAACACTCCTCTCCACCGGGACTTGGTCGTCGTCTGAACGCATTCAACATATTGTCTTCTTCTACACTTGGGCCCAGTCGGATTTCTGAACACCTAAAACACACTTCTTGCCTTTCCAAAAGTTTGGTAATATTTTCACCGACTTTTGGCGTAACGTGATGACTGTGTGTTCTCAGATCTTGGTTTAACCTGGCGTAAAGCACCGTAACCACTATGATGAAAATGATGATACCAACGACCACAATAGCTGCTAGCGCTTTCAGATACCTACGTAACTGCTCGAATTGTTCCTTCAAATCCTCATAGCTCTCCTCGTATTGATGTTTTCTTTTCAAATCATTGTTCACATTTTTAGGCGATTTCGTATTGCCGTTATTAACCAACGATTGAGTCGATTCTGGATCCACTATGCCTATTTCGCCCGACATCTTTGCTGGCTCCGTTTTGGTAGAATTACGGAAATTTGCTCAGAGCGGATTTGTTTTTACACAAGTGTGTGAAGAAACAACCTTCGTTATTATAAGGAGGTCTTTTTAAAAACACTTCAAAATCGTTGGTAACTTGATTCTGTGGCGGCCTATTTTTAAAACACACTTCCACTTGGCATGAATATTGAGCTAATAACGCCGGTTTCGAAGCATGGAACACAAACGTACTGGTACTACACCGTATATCCGCTGGTTTGGTAAAGTACCGGTATACAGCCCTGTAGTCCACGATACATATAATTCTCTTTCCTTGTTTCGTTCTCCCTCGCTATCTCTTTCGTTCTCCTGCGATCCGTGTCGAATAACGGATTTCGTTCAGCTTTAATTCCCTTGTACCTCCCTTGGAATGAAAGAACGACAGAGTTATGCTATAATAATAAATGGATTTCCAAAGCTATATCTTCCAACGACACCCTCATCCGACCGATGAAGCTAGGCCGACTTTAACCCAGCTGGCTACTATATACGCGCGGAAGGTTGTACACTGCCGAGACAAGCCTATGCTATATGCGTCTAAAGCTAACTGTAAACGCTTGTAAATCGATCCTTTTGACTTCATATATACACGGTGCTTCTTTAGACGGCTCAGAGAATAACGGCTAGTTAAGGATTAGTCCCTTGTAATTGCAGAGATTTTCTCACAGACGTTTTTGACAAACAGGTTCGGGCAATTCGCCACACCGTTTTGGCCGCCTCCGATTGCGTTAGACTCAATGCATACAAGCGCCTAACGATATGTTGAAAATAGATTTTTGTATATGCCGCAGTATTATTATTCGGGTTGCACACGACAATGGGTAAGCCACGTGGTGTGTTGACCGGGCCAATGAAATGTACTCTGGCATGCCTGCTCTTGTCTTCGCTTGATAGAACACCAGTGGGTCTGCTAAGGTAGGAGGCTATTAGCGATGACTATCTGACACCAGATCCTCATACTGTCAAACGCTAATGAACATTTGTGTTGTTTTTTTTTGCATACCTGGAGAATGTGTTTCCTTCTTTATCTGAGGCTGTCTCATCTTTGTGAAGTAAATCAATGAGAATGTTATATACATTTGAGTAACTATGCAGTGACGCATTTCCCTATTCCGTAAGAACATAGGGGCTGGATGTGTGTGTCGGGGGGGGTATCAACACGATCGGCTACCTTTAATTAAATAATGATAATTTTTATCAGTTTTTATCATCAGTAATATTATAACTGATCAAAACTAATTCATTTTCTATTTATCGTCTAACGGTGCATTTAGGTCGTTTTGTACGTCTATGTAAGGGTAAGTGAAGTGTACGAGAATTTCGGATGGTACATGGGCACTCCACCATACCACCATTCAGTGAGCTTTATTCAATAACACATCCATGGTAGCACACGTGAATGCGCGATGTCAATATTTATTTATTGAACAGCTGTGATCACGAGACAGTGGTAGCCTACTTTCTCTTATTTCCCATCCACACGTTATACTCGGACAGTTCAATGGTTAAATAATGCCGATTATTACCATGTGGATCGTCTCATTGTTTGGGAGATTTATTGATTGATCGAATACCACGTTGGATTCATTACACAAATATACTGATTATAATCCCTATAGTACGAATTCCATATGTCGTGTTTAAACATGCTGTACATACACAAGTTAACGCGTTTCTAGGTAATAGCGTTAACAATGAATGTTTCATAGCTGGGGGAATTTTGCATAAATGAGAGCACGCCTAACCTAGTCACGGTCGAATTACTGCCTGGGGCGACGATGTGTAACCAGCCAGAAAATTCTTGCCAACTGACAACGATATGTCCTATATTTCTCTTTCATATGTATTGTTTATGGTACTAATTGCTGATTAATTTCAACCCAGGTAAAATATGTATTCGGGTCACCGTTATATGTACTATATTTCATATAAGCAAGAGTCAATTGTACAACGGTCAATATATTTATTATATTTCCTTCTCACGGATTGTTACAACACGTAATGCGATAAGTTAACTTACAATAATCAGGTGTAAATCCATAATAATCACATACAATCAAGGAAATGGAAACGATAACTATCCCGCCCTATGCTTTAACTCAGTCCCAGGTACACAGACTGTAAATCACAGCGAGGAATGCAAATGTATGTGAAGATTTGTCTAGCCACAGTGTGTCTAATACAGGAAATCTTTGACAAATCACGACTGCTTCAGATTTTACATTCAATGATTTAACCCTTAGTTAACAGGTCGAATATCCCCGCGCTTCAAGTCCAGAGCCCACACACCGATGAACTCGTCCAACACCGAGAAACATAAGAGCTGAGCATTCTCAAATTTATTACAGTCGTTGTTGAGTAGGATTCGAACCCACGGCCTCCTAGTACGAACCACCTTATTCCCTGAAACAATTTGATACTTATAACACGGTCGATTTAAGAAATGAGTGGACGTTTCATCTCTCAGAATTGCCACAATCTACCCTCAAATATAGAAGTGTATCGACCCTGGTGGTTAATCATCAATATCATATCTGCTTAATGTTATCTGGTCGATGTTCATGTAAGTATAATGGACATGCATATTGGAGGTATTACGGGGAGACATGTTCATGTTCATGTCAACACAATGGATATACATAGTTCAGTTGTTAGCTGGTTATTGTTCGTGTCGACATATTGAATATACATAATGTTTACCTGGTTCATATCAACATAATGGATATACATATTTAAGGTTTCACCTGGGTCAGGGGACTGTTCATGTCAACAGAATCGACATATTTAATGTGATAACTGGTTAATGCTCATTTCAACATAATGAACATCCATATTTAAGGTGTTACCTGGCGGATGTCAACATAATGAACATACACATTTGAGGTGTTACATGGTGAATGTGCATGTTAACAAAAAGGGATATACATAAGACTTTACCTGGTGATTGTTCATGTCAACGTAATGGATACCAGTATACACACTTAAGGTGTTACCTGGGCCAGGGGATTGTGCCTGTCAACATAATGGATATACACACTTACTCTTATCTGGCACCCCCCCCCCCCGCGCCTCCCCTCTCCGCTCCAACATGTTGGTTGTTTTGCTCCGATAGCCGAAACGACAAAATCTTCAGAGGTGAAACTCAGTGACATTATAGTTTATCATGTTGGGTTCGTTTTTATTCCAAGCAACGGATCATGGGTAAATTCACAATGGCGACCATGTGGGGTACCAGAAAAGTGATGTTTTCGCCATTTTTCTTCAAAATTCCTGCTTTTCTGCGAGGAAAAGTGAGCAAAAGCTATTTTATTTCACATCAGATTATCATTTACTAATTTATCATGCAGATTTTCTGAAAGAAAACACACATTAATTAAAAAAATCGAAAAATCTGACGGAAAAATTGTGCAAGAATGCCTTTTTAAAAATGACGCCACTGTGCTAGTAGAGCTTGATGATTGTTAATGTCAAAATAATGGACACCTAGAGAATCTTCATGTCAACATAACGAATACACATATTTAAAGTTTTAGCTGGTGATTGTTCATGTTAATATAATGCACATACATATTTGAGATGTTACCTGGTGATTGCTCATGCCAGTATAATGGATATACATAATTAAGATGTAAGCTGGTTGTTGTTGTTCCTGTTCTTGACATAATGTCAACATAATGAATATACATATTTAAGATTAAAACTCGTGATTGTTCATGTCAACATAATGGACATATAAACACTTAAGTTTCAGCTAGTTTTTATTCGTGTCAACATTATGGATATACACAGTTAAGGTGTTACCTGTTATCTATTCATGTCAATATAACGGACATACATATTTAAATTGTTACCTGGTGATTGTTCATGTCAACATCATGGATTGGTGAATTATGTAAAAGATGGGGAAAATTGACGTCTAGCGACTAAAACGCAACCACATGACTCTACAGGAAAGCCTCACTCAGTACCTCACATTCAAACTAGAATACGGAGGATTCTACGACATAGCCTTGATATCTCAGCCGCGCTTTTATTGCAGATGTTCACGAGGAAACTATGAGGTAACCACACGGCCTTAAGCGGAATTGGATACGCTATCTTGGGAGCTGTGAGGACAGATCAGCTCAAATAAGCTCAAGTATGGAGGGCGTCTGATGGAGTAATTAAACGCTTCAACACGGGGTGAACATGGTAAATGCAAGCATACACATGTAACCAGAACTGTAATACCCGACGTCGTGTGGTGAATTACACAGACTTAGTGGCTGTTCATTTCAACATAATGGATATGCATATTTAAGATTTAACTGGTGATTATTCATGTCAACATATGATATACACACATACTCTCTAAAAAAGGTTGAGTGAAATTTCACTCAAGTAAGAGAGGAAATTGATCCCACTCAATACTTGAGTGAGATTTTCACTCAACTTGAGTTATTTTTCTCTCAACTTGAGTTAAATGCACACAAATTGAGTGACGTTCACTCAAGCATAAGAGTGGAAATTGATCCCACTCAAGTTGAGCGAACTTGAGTGGTTTTAACTCAAGTTGAGTGAAAAGTAACTCAAGTTGAGTGAAAAGTAACTCAAGTTGAGTGAAAAGTAACTCAAGTTTGAGTGAACAGGTACATTTCACTCAAACTTGAGCGGAACAGTTCACTCAAGTTTTTTTAGAGAGTAAGGTTTTAGCTGGTGTCTTTTAATGATGCTAACTGGCAACTCTTCATTCCAATATTATCAGACAAACGTACTCTAGTGGTGTCTGGTGAGTGTTCATCCCACTATCATGGGCGTATACACCTATGGTTGCCTGGCGTCTGTTCATCGAACGTCACGGGCATCTAATGTTGCCTGGCGTTTGCACATTTCAATATCACATATAAATGATATCCCAATATCACAGGCATACGTTATATCTTAATCATGCACTGAGCTGGAGACGGCAGATATGGATAGAGTCAGACAATGACTATTAATTTCAATATCACCGATAACATGCCTATATGTTGCCTGACGACTGTTCATTGCAATGTCGCAAACATTACACGACATTCTCCTGGCGAAATTAATTTAGTATCATGCATATATATGTCTATCTTGACCTGGTGTCTCAGCATTTAATGTCACGGGCAGCCATGTTAAATTTACCCCATTTACCCCGTTTCAATATCATGGGCATCCATTTTAGGTATAACCCGGTGATGTTCATTGTAATACCATGGGCATATACCTTTAGTGGCGATTATTCCTTTTAATAACATGGACATTCTTGTTCAGAGTAATATGGCGATTGTTCAGTATCAACAACATAGCAACCTGTGTGACTGTCCCTTTCACAAGCCTTCAGGTCAGCATAAACGAATGACGTCATCCCGAAACTACTCATTTGCCAGGCTATTGAGAAAAAGTGAATGAAGCTCGTCGATTGGATGAAACTTCACTGAGAGTGTGTACATACAGCTAAGAAGTTACTCATTTATTATGAAGAAAATTGAACCATCCAAAGTCTGTGCTACATGCAGGAAATTATTTCGTTAAATGGTAAATCAGCGAAATATTTCGTCCGACACTACACACAATGGCTGCTCCATGTTGTTGCTTAATTTAACTGAGGAGGAGAGCTCGAAAATACAAAAATTATCATGTTCTGTTTATTAACTGTGTAGTTGAAGATGATGGTATACAGGATAACTCGGTCAGCCACTGTCAATTAGAGATCAACAAAGAAAGGTGGGCTGGGAAACAAGGGGGTTATTTTCTTGATTTTAACCTTCAGTACGGAGATAATAATGGTTTTGTCGATCCATTGGGAATCCACTACTACTCGAATAGACAGCGACATCACGGCGAAAATGCTTCAAAGCCCTCTCGAATGATATGTGCAGCTTAGACCGTCGAAGGCAATGTTCTAGGTGATGTTAGTGGGATCTTCGCGTGCAAGTAGATTGTATGCTGTTAATTTGATATTCTTTCTTTTACAAAACCGACCATCCATCATTTCATTTCCACTGTTAATAGCCAATCCAAGATCAGAGAATGCTATCAATAACTTGTAATTGTAATCGCATCAGAGCACGTTGCATTTGAGACTAGTTGCGTGATCTTTATGTACTCAGGAATACCCCGTTTATCTCTATTTTACGTGGTATAGAACACTTTTTAATCCTACATCCCCAAAACAAATATATCTGAAAAAATAAAATAAAATAAAAAACAGCTAAGCTCATTTCATCCTTGACAACCAAACACTCTTCTCCGATAAAGGTAACTATTTTTTCAGCGCCTTGTAATATCATGGGCATGTACTATAGAAAACAATAAAAAAATAAAAAAAATAAAAGACAATCCTACGTGTAACGACACCTCGGCATGTGATATTTTCCCCGATGTCGTTTTGACCATTGGTTGTCTTGAATTTGAGCACCCAATTCAACTATACATCACTGCCTTCGTTCAGAATACACACTTAAAAATAGATTGTTGGAACTTAGTCCTGAGCATCTCCTTAAGTGTGTCCACAATGACCACTCTTTCAAGTGTAGTCATTGTGGGCATCGGTAAAGCGTTATTTTAACACTTTAGTTTAAACGTGGTAAGCTCGAAGAAAAGCTGGGATAAATGATATGCTTCAAGCGTTTACTCTCACACTCCATCTTCAAATTATCAAGCCAATTTCTACGTTCCCACTTCGAATCTGCCTTGATTTGTCTGACCACCTTCAGTGTTCAAAATCAGAGGTATAAAATTCCACCTACGAACGAGAGACAGTTTCATTTTGTCAAGCAAATGTCTTCGTTCCCACTTCGAACTTCAGGTTCGAAGTGGGAACGTAGAAATTGGCTTGATAAATTGAAGATGACGAGAGACGAACCAGTCAGTATACCTACTAGCCGATTGTGTATAAAGTGGCATCATTCTCAAGTAGCTGCGACATTCCTCCTAATATGGTGGTGGTGTTGGTCCAATATTTAGGTCAGCCAATCAATAACGCCCATGTCACACATTTCGAAATTCAAATGGTTTCGAGGTCAGTGACGTCTAGTGTCTATTTATAAATTCTATCAAAGGAAGTGGGAACGTAGAAATTGACCTGATAAAATGAAGATGTCACACCCGAGCTTTCTCAAATGCTCGAAAGAAATTGTGTGTGTGATTTGTGTATAGGGTCAACTATTCATGTAAATTTCTTTGTTCAGGGCTTACTGAAAAGCATTCCGCCTAGGCTCATTGCTGTGGCCATCACCGTTTATTGGGGAGAGGGCCTGAATCTACACTCACTATTATATGGTGATGGCCTCCACCATTTATTGGTGTGGGGTGCTGGTTGTCACCAATAAATGGCGATAAAAATGCCCATTTATCGGTGATGATCAGATCCAATTGCCAATGGAAATGTACTGATCGTCCTCACCAATAAATGGCGAGAACAGAGCCTCGTCATTCTCAGTTTTGCAAATGGGCGAACTAATTTTCGCTTGCTTACTTGTATCAACTGGGGAAATGATCTCTAGAATAATCTTTTTATCGGCATGGTCAACCGATATATTACACAGGATTGAAAAGTGATCGGATCGTTAGACAAATACCGCGGTTTTAGTATTTTATGATGTAACTTTTCGGTGATGTGCGCTCGGGCCGGAATCCTGTCCGAAAGTCTGACTGATAGCTGGGGTATTATTATGCCCGAGTGAAGCGGTTGGGATTATCTATTCACCATTTTCGACATCTTCTTCAGAGAGCTGACCTATGCTCGCAGGTTGTACATTCGGGTGTTGTAACTAATCGGAAACGCCCGAACCAGACGATAGAGCACAGATTGTCATTATCGCAAATCTAGTACACAGAAACTGCATTCCGAAAACTGAAAGGAACATCGCAAACAATAGCTGATATATTTTTCAAAATCCCAGATGTAATCTTTTTAAGCTTTATATTTCAATCCCATTTTCAAACGTTGACACACGCCGAGAACAACGACTCTCAAACTATTCCCCCTTGGTACGTTGTAGCTTAACCGTTCTCCGACCAACTCCCCCCCTCCCCTGCCCCACCCTCCAAATCATCCCCGCCATGGCATACGTTGTAATAACAAATCATAATATTCCATATCAAGTAAATTATTCATATGACGCCTGGATATTTCGCGCTGGCCAATATAGTTCCTATATTATATTCAATCAGCTTTCTGATCGATTGTGGATGCAATACCATCGTAATTACTGCATTGGTCTTCCCATAATAGTATTATTTCTCCACATAAATGAATTATAAAACACTCCCAACGGCTAATGCATATTTCATTGGTTCCAGTTGCACGCGACATTGCAGGTCGCCGAATAATAATGGAGTACTTTCGATTTTCAAACGTGGATTGTTTTCTGGTTATGTAAGATGGCGCTAGATCCAATTAAGCGACGAATATGACAAATTGGGCTTACCGTATTGGGGCATTCATTGAGAATATAAACAAGAAGAATTGATCCGCACGCCGTGATATCCGAGCAGAATTATATCCAGTCTGTCCAGCAAATCTTGCACGATATCATGAATGGGGAGAATTGAAAGTCCTTTTTTTTTGTTCCGTTCTGTCTCAGATGTGAGAACCTGTCGTTGGACAGATTTTTCTGTCGATTGCGACTGATCACCAGTGCCATACTTGCTTACGTCACCATAGGCTATTCTCCTAGTACCACTGTGTAAAGAAAGTGTTTCGAAACACCAAAAGTGGTGGTCACTTAGCTGCCATCAATTTAAGTATTTCGAAACTGTTTCGGCTATTGCAACGTTTGAGGTTTTAAAATGCCACTGGACACTTTCTTAATATCGTGTATATTAATCATCAAATTTATATGATGTAACATATTCCGCACCCTAGAATCAGAAGAAAAGGGGTGTATAAATGACAAGGTATCGTTAATTCACACAAAGCACACAGTGTGGTCTATGAAAAGGTAGGAAATAATGCCATCAATGCAGAAATATTTGGTTTCATTTATTAACAGCAACAATGACAGCAACTGCCGTAGTCTCTACGCTGGGAAAGAGCGAGCAAAGCACACAAGGCGCATATCACCTTTTTTAGCGCTGTTAAGAAGTCGAGGACGTGTGACGCCTTGGTCACGTCCATGAGAACAGGAGCTTAGCAAGTGCAGTTATAACTAATTCGAAAAAAGTACATTTTTGAGTTGCCATTCAACTTATGACTGTGCAAATAATCAACCATGTTTGATTTATCCTTTTTACACAAGTGTCCTCGCAATATCCCCTTAAGTAGCACGCACAAGGCTCTTTAAACGGTCCAAGTCCTCTTAAAAACCACATTAGCACGGTTGCGATCACACACTGTCCATTTAGGTTAAACTAACTCATTTTAGAACAGATTTTTGCCTTGTTAGAGTGCTGTAAAATGGCAGTTTTTTTGCATTCAACATTCAACGATCGATCCCATTTTACCCTAGCACAGGTTAGACTTGTTCAGGAATTCAGCAAACTCTCAGCAGGATTAATCTCCTCACATGTCTTGTCAATTATATCACTGCTGGATAGTACTATTATATATCCCTGAAACCAACCATTTCACAAACGTGTATGTTACAAGCGTCTGGTCCGTCATTCATAATTCAGCCGTCGTCCATTAAAGAATATCCGCGTCCACAATCCAAAGACCCATTCCATATTCCATATAACAGTATTAGAACCAAATTGAAAAGGACAATCACAGTATGCATAATCATAGGCTAGTTTTCTGCAAGAGAGAAGCGGTCAACAGTTTTCAATGATGCCGGCAAGATATCATGATGTTCAAAAATATCAAATCCGTATCGCTGATCAGTATTCTTAATCCATAATATTCGTTGTAAATTCGTCATCTAGAGAATGATGCATCTCACTCACGCTTTGATTGTGGCTGTTCATATGAGCACCATGATGATCTTGAAGTACATGGGTTTATACGGCCCCTAGCCCCGGGTTAAGCGGAATTAGACACAAGTTACGAAACTTAACGCCATAGATCTTGCACGCTACGCTCGTATTTGGCTATCAGCATGCGATATGTATCGCCAAATTTGAGAAATTTTGAGTGGAGGCGCTTGGTGGTATAGCCCTGTTTTATAAGTTTCTGCAACAATGTTTTGTGACGTTGATTAAAATTGCCACATTTAACACAGGATCTAGCAAATGCTACTAGGCGAGATATGTATACGCCATATGCAGGTCCCACTGGAATATTACTGTCCAGAAAGGGATAGTTTACAATGTCGAAATTGTAATCATCTCTTTTGTCATAAAGTCGACGAAAGAGAAAGCCCGCTTCATATTTATAGAGATATAGGTCTAAATATAATGTGACTGTAGGGCTATCTGTAGCTTCCTTCAAATCCAATGAAGGTGCATATATATCCTTCACTGCGTCATTTATATAGCGATTATCCACAGCGAGAAGATCGTCTATATAGCGTTTGGTGAATAAGAAAGAACGGGCTTTGAATGAATCGGTTTTTGAAAGCGCCTGCATATAGTCATATATAGATTAGCCAACAGGGGTGCACAATTAGTACCCATTGGAATACCTATATGCTGTTGATATGTTGTGTTGCCAAATTTCACATAGATATTTTTAATGAGAAATTCAAGCAACTCTATAAAGAAAGAAACATCCCATGAATGATATCTCTTGTAGGTAGTAGTGCTAAAAAATGCTTTATGGCTTCCGACATTAATATATCTACGATCAGTTTTCTTAAACATAGATACTATTAATGAACTTAGGCGGTCAAGAAGGTCCTGATGAGGGATTGTAGTATATAGAGAGTCGAGAAATCCCATATGGATACATATCTGTACGGTATGTGACCTTTAGCATCAAGTTCTTCCGTAAGACATTTCGTGGTCTAGACTTCGACTGGGCTACTGTTCACGTGGATCGGTGAAGTCATGGTGTGAAACGCATTCGAGGAGTAGTAGATAAATGGCATTTTCAGGTGCACGGGGCATGATTGGGCGATCTGGGGATCATCCTGGGTCTCATTGTAACATGCAGGGTGTCGACTTGAAGCACTCGGAGTTCAGAATAGGGTTGGGCTGCTGTTTCCGTGTACCGGCGAAATCATGGTGTACATATACCGCCGAGAAGTTGTAGAAAAAGGTGGCATTTTGGGGTACGCAGGGGTATGTTTTGGTGATCTAGGCGCCATCCATGGTCTAATTATATCGTGTATGGCGTCGTCTTGAAGCTTTAGGGTCGTGAAAATCACAGATCGGTGTACGTAAGTTGGTTTGTGTGACATTGGAAAGGCGCCTACATACAGCCATATATATTGGCCCATAGGATGGGCAGGTGGCTTTCGTTGGGTAGAATAAATGTCGGGCGCTCCCCATGTGTACTGAGAATAGTAGAGAGAGCGCATGTTCGGATGTAACGTATATAAAATAGGCAACCCACGCGGCTCGCATTTTACGCAACAGCCGTTGATGCTCTCTTGGGTTACCGAGCGGTTGTCCGGGCGATGTTTGCAGAAGGAGGAGACAATGTGGGGCGACACCATATCCTGGGTGAGATGCGGTGCTCGAGAGACTCGACTCGATAGGCAGACATGCTATGAGCCATCATTGCTGGACTATGACAGGCATCCTCCATGCCCGGGGCTTAGACCACGTGATGTGACGCCGGTGTGGAGGCTAAGAATGTCCGGTGGCTACGAGTTCCCTGTCCCTATGTTCTAACCCAGCTAGGACATTGTTCTCTACCTTGGGGACAAGTGTCCATCCTTGATGGCAATAGAAAAGGATATGAAAAAGGACACTAATCACCAGGACATTCTTATCCATCGCACCGGGACCATCGACGGCTCTTCAGCCTGACAGTGCTGGCCACCCTTACAGTACTGCTCCTTATGCTGTGGACATGCGCCCATTCAGTCTTGCTCAAAATGGCTCTTTTCAGGGCATCCACTTCTTGTGGACATACCTATCTATATACTCTAATAAATTAGCCTGAATGGGTGAGCATGTGTACCTCGGAGATGCATGTGAATCCTGGAATGTAGCCAGATGAACGCTCTCATGTGTACAGACGCTGGTCGAAGTCTAGCATCAATAAACTGTCGAGGAGTAGTAGGAAAAGAGCGTTTTCGGTTTCGCATGTGCACTGGGACATGCCTACGGATATACCCTTATTTAGCACATAGCAGTGACTGGTGGCAAGTTGGGGTAGACCTGATTCTGTTGACGTTGAACCGAGACGTGCTGGGGCCCACATCGAAGTGGCTTCGGGTAGTCCAGGATACTGTAACGGCAACGTGTTGTGGAACAGGGCCTCGATGGGCGATAGGCCCATATTCTCTTCCAAGTTGCGCTTGGTTTTCTAGATAAAAGCTGTACTGGTCATAGAGACCCATGGTTGCTTTTCAGGGCGGACCATGTATCACCCAAACACTCCCATGCGCATCAGATTTTCAACTCCGTATGCGCATCATGACGTCACCGATGAACGGGGACAGCATATCAGAATACACCATGAGTACTTATATGCGACACCATGCGCGACACATACGGTGACTCCTAGATCGCCCAAAATCGCCCCTGTGCACCCGAATATGCCCTTTCTCTACTACTCCTCGACTTCACATGCGTATCATGACGTAACTGGTCCCCTAGTCTTATTCTACACCACGAGCGCTTCAATACGGCATCTTGTATGCCACATTTGAACCCAGGATGGCCACTAGATCGTCCGAAAACGCTCCTGGGCACTAGAACGTGGCTTTCGGTTACTCCGACCAACGTGTACACCAACCTCGTCTTAGTCTGCATGATGATAGCTTCAATATAACACCTTGTTAGTTCTACATTTGTGTCAATAAAGATATATGTAGCACGGAAGACTGCTGCCGAAGGCGAGATTTCTGTATGCATATGGAAGCTGGATTCAGACAAGATCCGGCACATTTCGAAATGCAGCATGTTGACCCTGTATGACCGCCATTTTAATATTATCCATAACACTTCACTTCAAGTACATGTGGATGCGCTCAGATGTGTTCTATATATACATATACCTCCTCGTCTTTTTCTTCTTGAGTTTTTGGCGAAAGGTTAGTAAAATGATATAGATTAAATGTTTGTTCTGATGATTGAGAAAGTGAACCTTTCGAAAATCAGTTTTATGCTGTACATTATCGGAACTAAAAGGAGCCTTTACTCAAGTATTTTTACTCCTCTAGTATTTACGTTTGTGAAGCCAGTGTTTTTTGTTTGTTTTTTTTGTTGTTTTTTTTAAATTTGGCTTATTCCTTTTTTGTTTTAATACATTTTAGTAAGGAGTTTCTAAAATATAACACTTTGAAATAATTTAATCTTTACAATGTCATCATGTCTGCCGTGACATCAAACGTATCAGTTTGGTTCAAGGTGTCATATTTTAGATATATTATATAAATTTTAATTGATTAAATATCAAATAACCCATGCTGAAATGTATGCGAAGAAGGCAAATACAGTCGAATGCGACCCAAATTCAAGCCTGTATCGACAATGTTTTACGCCTCGTTTGAATGTGAGAGTTCGTAATATAAAAACTGAATACGCTTTTGCGTAAATAAATTAATCTTTAGTTTCACAAACGTAGCAGCTCTTTCATACAACCCCTTCCATATTCACTATTCACGTGTATAGTTCCAGCAGTATGAATATTGTATTAAACTAGGTTTGTATATTGTGGGTGTTTGTGGGGTGGGGGGGGTGGGGCGTGTATTTTTGCTAAATTTTCAAAAATTGTTATTACTGTAAGCATAATACCACTTTTAAAATATGATGCGTACATATATGAAGTATGTTTATATTACTTGTTCCAAGTTTCTAAGTTCAACACATTCTCTCTCTCTCTCTATTTACGAATAAGTAGAGCTTTGATAATCCGTCTTTTAAACATTATTGAGAGAACAAAGAAGAGCCTTTTTGTGCAGTGACCCGTGACTTCAGCTGATCAGCTACTGGTTCGTATGTTTCACTTTGCCCTATCATTTAACCCATGAGAATATTTTGAACTGGTGGTAGATGGCATATTTTCATGTAATATTTGCAAAATTATACATTATTCTAAGCAGAATGACACTTTCCTTGAATACTGGGAAAATATAGTACATATGTATAAACTTATGTCAGTTATCACCAGTTCAAAATATTTCCCTGTGTCAAAAGATTGGGAAAAGTGGAATTATACGAACCACATAGCCAAAAAGGTGATGGCCCATCACCCTTTCCTGGTGATCAGACCTGGACATCACGTTTAAAAGGTGATGAATCAGAACCATCACCCTTTGATGGTGACGGCCATCAACTTTTTAGGGTGATGATTATGCCTCGTCACCCTTAAAGGTGATAGATAGCCCTATATCGGGAGCTCCGGGTGTCCCCCGACCAAAACGGGATAATTGAACCTGTCAGGATATATATACACGTACGTGCTTCAAAATCTAGGCTGAAGTATAGACGGGGAGACATACCCTGGGGAACATCTGATACTGTGAAATGGCGAGTAAATTAGTGAATATGATTTAACGTCGCTTTCAACAATATTTCTGTCATAGCGAAACAGGTGTAGGCCTGCATGGACTTGGCAAACATCGATCATACAATAAGTTTGATCAATATCAAAATAAAATGTGATATAATATGTTCATTCGTTCACGCTTCGGTCATTCTCGGTTTGCCTCTGGCCGTATTCACCTGTGTTGTTTGCGATACGTCTCGTTTACAACCAGCTGTTACTTGAGCAATAACTTGTTAACGACGGCCGCTATACAGTGTTGTGTTTTTCGCGTGTACATTTTGCATTGTGTCACGATGTTGGGCACAGACCTTCAGGAGATTCGAATGATATTTGTATGAAAAATAACAATAACGTGTAATGACAATGCGGAAAACTGATATACTGTATGATCAAATGTCGCTCATAATATCATTCAATTATAATTTCTCATTTTTCAAATGTTTTCATATCCGAACCTTCGACAGAAAAGAGTATGTGGTCTCCCTTTTAATATAGCTGATGTAACATAAAGTTCCAGGTAAATTGAACAGTGTTGCAACAGAAGTATCGAATAGTTATGATGGCCGAGAAGGGACATCGCTGTATTGTGTTAATGAATCTGGACCGACACACGAAGGCAGGATGCGAAGTCAGGATGCGAAGGACGAAGGCAGGATGCGAAGCGCGAAGTCAGGATGCGAAATCAAAACATGAAGCGCGAAGTCAGGATGCGAAGTCGCGAAGGCAGGATGCGAATCGCGAAGTCAGGATGCGAAATCAAAACAAAGCATTGCAAAGACTGGAAGCGAAGCGCGAAGTCAGGATGCGAAGGCAGGATGCGAAGCGCGAAGTCAGGATGCGAAGTCTCGAAGGCAGGATGCGAAGTGGCGAAGCCAGGATGCGAAGCGCGAAGTCAGGATGCGAATTCAGGATTCGAAGCGCGAAATCAGGATGCGAAGTCGCGAAGGCAGGATGCGAAATCAAAACATGAAGCGCGAAGTCACGGCACCTGACTTCGCCACTTCGCATCCTGCCTTCGTCCTTCGCATCCTGACTTCGCATCCTGCCTTCGTGTGATTTATAACACAATACAGCGATGTCCCTTCTCGGCCATCATAAATGGTAGACCTATTTTGTCAACGCCACTTTGTGAAACATACATGCCCGTCCACAGCTGTGATAACACTGGCGTTTCTCTTTAACGGAAGGTGGTGCTACAATCTGCACTCTTGCTGTTGTCGAACGGCGACAACATCCGTAACTAAGTAAGGGCAATGTGTCGACACCATACCAAACAACGCCCATATCTCTCTCGTGTCTGAAGGGACAGTTAAGATGGGAGCCCCTAACACAATATATGTGACGCAAGCAATACTTCAACCAGTCAGAAGCAAAATGTGCGTGTGCACATATGACGTCACGGGACTTTTCGATGTTGTATTTTTAGACCCGCGATTGGCGGCAATAAAATGGCGTAAGATTTACAAGTCTAGAAGGAGCCGCATTACCACCTATACACTTAACCGTATACTCAACCATTCAGACCATTTGCGTACACTTCGCCATCCATAAGATGGCTTGCGAATCATGTGTCGCCATTATTGCGGAGCGATATCCGATACTTTACCGTATACTGTTCGGTCTTCATCCGGCGGAGAACAGACTCGAGAAATCTGATAAATTACAGGCTTTTCATACTACTTCTGAAACATATATTGTCTGAGCTTACAAAAGATACAGATATAAATAACCGTATCACCCAAGAGGTGTTGTAGATCTGTAATTTTGAACAAGTAGGACAGCACATGGCGGGTTACGTCGATAGAGTTTAGCTGATTGACTGACGACATCACGTGGTGTTGATTTCAGGGAATTCCCTCATATAGTTGCCGAAAGTAGGCTGAAAATGGATACTCACGACCCCAGGGTTAGTCTTACCGCGTATAGAGGACCCATATGGTTAGAGGTTGCCATTCAGACTCATTCTCCCAACGTCAGAGTTTGTAACCTCCAAACCGTCGGTAAATATGACAATAGGGGATATACAATCTGATGCCATGAGAATGTTCAGACTTGGCGCAAGTATAAAAGAATAATCAATGTGCTGGGAAGAGGACTTTCTCGAACTAACGTACGAGAAAAAACATGTCGAATCCATAGTAATTACGCAGCATTGCAAGCCAAATAGCGTTGGGACGTATGTGGGTTAATTAATCAATCTTGTCAGCTTGATGTGGTAGATTACCGATGTACTTCTCATTTCTGCATTGTGCGGTGTGGGCAGCCGGAAGACTGTTCAAGAGCAACCACAAAAACTGGCGGAAACCACTCCGCTGTTCATGCAGCAATGTGCCGGAACTTACTTGAATCCAGCTTCCACATGCATGCAGTCTTCCGTGCTTCATGTATCTTTATTGGTACAAATGTATAACTAATTTGGTTTGTGTCAGAATATTTTTTTGTACTTCGTGAAACAGAACAGGTGAAATTTCTAATCTGCCCAAAAATGCATGTAATGTGTAATAAATTCTCCTGTGTCACAATCAATTTGTCACAATAATCGTTGGATTATTTGCCGAGGGCGCTGTTGTGCGCAAAGCAACACGGAACCGTGGCGAGTATATCTTTTGGGTCAAAAATATTACAATACTCCGAGTATCCCACTGCAGGCTTACCAGCCTACGATGGCCCATAGGGCCCATTTTTATAGTTTTTTTAAACATTTTTTGTTTTGTTTTTTCCCCCCTGATTTTGAAGGGTCTTCATTTTTCGCCTATATTCTACAAACAGTTTCTGGTTTATCATATAATTTCTTTATTCATTCCAAATAACGTGAACACAATGCGTGTTAATCATTTTTGTTTGTTTTTTTCGCCGACAACCAAACAAAATTCTTGGAAACGTTTTCACCGCGGTAGAAACGTTTACACCATGGTGGAAACGTCTCCATCGCGGTTGAAAAGCTTCCACCACGGATAAAAGATTTTTCATAGCCAGCGATTAAAAGGTTTCTACGGCGGTGTAAATGTTTCCACCGCGGTGGCAACCTTTCAACCACTGTAAACTTTTCAACCGCGGCGGAAACCTTTACAAGGTGGTGGGAAACTTTCAACCGAGGTGTAACCGTTTCCAAGTATTTAGTTTGGATTTCGGTGAAAAAAAGGATGAGGAAATTGTGAAGACATTACTAGGAATGCGAGAAATCTGAAAAAAATCTGTGATAAACAAGAAATTGAAGAAAAAATCGGCGAAAACCCCGAAAATTTCTATGTCATTTATGGGTCGCCGTATAGTCTCATCTATATTTTGCGTTTTGTTTGTTTGTTTGTTTGTTTTGATTGTTTTTTTTACCCAAATTAATCGAAAGGCAAACGGAGCGCGAATGAGCCGATGCAAGAAAAGAGAACTGGACCAATCAACACATAGCAAATGAAACCAAATGCAACGAAAGCCTAATTGGCACTCTGGACTAAGTCATTGAAACGAGTCTTCCGGCTTCCAGTGAGTTGCTGGTGGTCAGTGACCTTCCGTTGATGTGGATTAAAGAAGTTTTACGAATAGAACATCAAGATGTCTTCTTGTCATCACTAAAAACTGTTGAATACGGTGGCCCGTTAGGGCCATTGTCGTTTTCTTTTGATTTCCTATGTTTTTCTTCTATTTCTGAAGAAACCAACTTAATTTTCTAGATTTTCTTTGTATTTTCCAAGAAATCAACTGAATTTTCAGCGAATTCATAGCAATATTCTGCGAATTTTCCGTGTTCAACGACGCAAAAATAGAGACAAAGTCGAAGAAAAACCTATGAAATTCTTGAAAAACACCAAATATAATTTCCTCCGCGGATATAATATTTCCTCCGCGGATATAATATTTCCTCCGCGGATATAATCATTTCCTCCGCGGATATAATATTTCCTCCGCGGATATAATCATTTCCTCCGCGGATATAATATTTCCTCCGCGGATATAATCTTTCCTCCGCGGATATAATCATTTCCTCCGCGGATATAATATTTCCTCCGCGGATATAATCATTTCCTCCGCGGATATAATATTTCCTCCGCGGATATAATATTTCCTCCGCGGATATATATCATTTCCTCCGCGGATATAATATTTCCTCCGCGGATATAATATTTCCTCTGCGGATATAATCATTTCCTCCGCGGATATAATATTTCCTCCGCGGATATAATATTTCCTCCGCGGAGGAAATACTAGAAAGACGGCAAATTCATTAGCATTTTTGAGGCTGAGGAGTGAGGCTGATGTGCAGGTGACGTCACGATGGCGACACTATGACGTCACATCCGATGACATCCGGATCAAAGGTCACATCCGGTCACGTGGCAACCGGGTCACTTCCTGTGACGTCACGATGGCGTCATTATGACGTCACATCCGGTGACATCCGGGTCAAAGGTCACATCCGGTCACGTGGCATCCGGTAACATCCGGATCACTTCCTGTGACGTCGCTTCCGGTCACCTGGCGGCCCAGCAAGAGTTATCTGCCCCTACCTAAGACCCCAGTGACTTCCAATGTTAATCTCATGCAGGTATGGGAAAGGGGGCTTGAAGATGTCTTTGAACGCCACTATGCGATTCGCCCCCGTTTTCGTCCGGATGGGTACCACCCACGCATACTTCGATAGGATATCGATGCACGTCAAGATATACCGATTCCCATCGTTGTGTTTGGCAAAGGCGCTCATATCGACCAAATCCGCTTGCCACTGGGCATCTATTCCTCCCACGATGACCCGGTTCCGTAGAAAATGGCGACGGACAGATCGATGTAACTATTTTGGGAGTAGCTAATTACGAATCCGGGATGAAATTTTACATAAAGCGCGTTAAATTAGGATCTGTCTATTGACGCCTGGGTTAAATTGATTTTAATGAATTTAATTATTTAATAATTAAGGTAAAATTTATTTTCAAAATCTGACCTCGGATTCGTGATCTGCGTTATCCATATTACTTTAGGACGAAGTTTAGAGTAATTCGGAACAGTGGAATTGGGTCTGTCCATTGAAGCCTGGGTTAAATTGATTTTTTACATGCAAATTCTACATGTAACGCCGACCCCTAGCATGTTGTGACCGCGAGTTTGCGACACCCATTGCACACACAAATATGGGTCGCACCTCTATGGATAGCTGAGGAAATGTAGGTGTGCATAGAGGTACGGGTTTATGTTTTCCAATTAAAATCTCGCAAGCCAAAAGAATTTTTGAAATACTGAAAATTTGCCTTGGGGCTGAAATGGTCTGAAAAATTCGACCTTCACCGATTGACCTTAAACTTCGCACTAAAGTATACTGGAGGTCGTAGGTCACGAATATGAGGTCAGATTTGACCTTGACCTTGACCTTCATATTAAAATGGCGATTCGAAAATTTGGGTATGACTTTGACCTTGGCGCAAGGTAACAAGATATTGTCAGACGACCTTGACCTTTTGATATGTGATGACCCCAAGACCTCTGCGTTGACTCATGACATCGAACTTGACCTTTGACCTTGGGTTTAAAAATGCGATGGTACAATTGGAATGCACTATCGCAAATTTTATTTTGAGGTCAGAGATCAAGGTCAAGGTCATGGGTCAACTCAGAGGTCACCAGATCATCACATATCAAAAGATCAAGGTCGTCCGACAATATCTTGTGACCTTGCGCTAAGGTCAAAGTCATACCCAAATTTTCTAATCGAGATTTTGATATGAAGGTCAAGGTCAAGTTCAAAACTGACCTCAGATTCGTAACCTCTGACCCCGATGTAGGTTTAGGGCAAAGTTTGAGGTCAATCGGTGACAGCAAAAATTCTGACCAAAATTTCGCGTCACCCTTAGGTGTTTTTGGAGGTCAAGTTTCAACCTTCACCGAATGACCTCAAATTATGTGTATATAGGTTTTCGACGTCCCTGATCACGAATCCGAGGTCAAAATTTTGATTGGTTTGATACAAAAAAAAGTGCCCATTGAAGCCTAGGTTAAGTATTGGAATTTTCAAAAATCGGTAAAAAAAAAAAACTTATGGCCTTAGATCGATTCCGACCGCAGTTTCGTTATCAGCTAGATCCATACTCTTACCACACCAAATTTGGAAGGAATCGGTAAAACAACATTTTCATCCTTATACCTTGGGCTAAAATGGTCTGAAAAATTCGGCCTTCGATTGACCTCAAACTTCGCACTAAAGTATACTGGAGGTCGTAGGTCACGAATATGAGGTCAGATTTGACCTTGACCTTGAGCTTCATATTAAAATTTCGATTAGAAAATTTGGGTATGACTTTGACCTTAGCGCAAGGTCACAAGATATTGTCGGACGAACTTGACCTTTTCATATGTGACGACCCCATGACCTCTGAGTTGACTAATGACCCTGACCTTGACCTCTGACCTCAAGGTAAAATTTGCGATAATGCATTCCGATTGTACTATCGCATTTTTAAACCCAAGGTCAAAGGTCAAGTTCCATGTCATGGGTCAACTCAGAGGTCACGCGGTCGTCACATATGAAAAGGTCAAGATCGTCCGACAATATCTTGTGACCTTGCGCTAAGGTCAAAGTCATACCCAAATTTTCGAATCGCCATTTTAATATGAAGCTCAAGGTCAAGGTCAAATCTGACCTCATATTCGTGACCTACGACCTCCAGTATAGTTTATTGCGAAGTTTGAGGTCAATCGGTCAAGGCCGAATTTTTCAGACCATTTTAGCCCAAGGTATGAGGATGAAAATGTTGTTTCACCGATTCCTTCCAAATTTGGTGTGGTAAGAGTATGGATCTAGCTGATAACGAAACTGCGGTCGGAATCGATCTAGGGCCCTAAGTTTTTTTTTTTACCGATTTTTGAAAATTCCAATACTTAACCTAGGCTTCAATGGACACTTTTTTTTGTATCAAACCAATCCAAATTTTGACCTCGGATTCGTGATCAGGGACCTCGAAAACCTATATACACATAATTTGAGGTCATTCGGTGAAGGTTGAAACTTGACTTGGTCAGAATTTTTGCTGTCACCTATTGACCTCAAACTTTGCCCTAAACCTATATCGGGGTCAGAGATCACGAATCTGAGATCAGTTTTGACCTTGACCTTGACCTTCATATCAAAATCTCGATTAGAAAATTTGGGTATGACTTTGACCTTAGCGCAAGGTCACAAGATATTGTCGGACGACCTTGACCTTTTGATATGTGATGACCCCGTGACCTCTGAGTTGACCCATGACGTTGACCTTGACCTCTGACCTCAAGGTAAAATTTGCGATAGTGCATTCCAATTGTACCATCGCATTTTTAAACCCAAGGCCAAAGGTCAAGTTCGATGTCATGGGGTCATCACATATCAAAAGGTCAAGGTCGTCTGACAATATCTTGTTACCTTGCGCCAAGGTCAAAGTCATACCCAAATTTTCGAATCGCCATTTTAATATGAAGGTCAAGATCAAGGTCAAATCTGACCTCATATTCGTGACCTACGACCTCCAGTATACTTTAGTGCGAAGTTTGAGGTCAATCGGTGAAAGTCGAATTTTTCAGACCATTTCAGTATTTCAAAAATTCTTTTAAAAAAACCTTAGAGACCTACGTCAATTCAGCTAGGTGAGTACTATCAGTTCACCAAATTTGAAAGGAATCGGTGACCCAAAAAAATTCGACCGAAAAAGTACCAAAATGAGTTCAAAAATTAACTTTTGACCTTGGCTTGCGAGATTTTAATTGGAAAACATAAACCCGTACCTCTATGCACAACTACATTTCCTCAGCTATCCATAGAGGTGCGACCCATAGTTGTGTGTGCAATGGGTGTCGCAAACTCGCGGTCACAACATGCTAGGGGTCGGCGTTACATGTAGAATTTGCATGTAAAAAATCAATTTAACCCAGGCTTCAATGGACAGACCCAATTCCACTGTTCCGAATTACACTAAACTTCGTCCTAAAGTATTGTCGAGGACGTAGATGACGAATCCGAGGTCAGATTGTAAAATCTATTTTATCTTAATTATTAAATAATTAATTTTATTAGAAATCAATTTAACCCAGGCTTCAATGAGCAGCACCCAATTCCACTGTTCCGAATTACTCTAAACTTCGTCCTAAAGTAATATGGATAACGCAGATCACGAATCCGAGGTCAGATTTTGAAAATAAATTTTACCTTAATTATTAAATAATTAAATTCATTAAAATCAATTTAACCCAGGCGTCAATAGACAGATCCTAATTTAACGCGCTTTATGTAAAATTTCATCCCGGATTCGTAATTAGCTACTCCCAAAATAGTTACATCGATCTGTCCGTCGCCATTTTCTACGGAACCGTCATCGTGGGAGGAATAGATGCCCAGTGGCAAGCGGATTTGGTCGATATGAGCGCCTTTGCCAAACACAACAATGGGAATCAGTATATCTTGACGTGCATCGATATCCTATCGAAGTATGCGTGGGTGGTACCCATCCGGACGAAAACGGGGGCGAATCTCATAGTGGCGTTCAAAGATATCTTCAAGCCCCCTTTCCCATACCTGCATGAGATTAACATTGGAAGTCACTGGGGTCTTAGGTAGGGGCAGATAACTCTTGCTGGGCCGCCAGGTGACCGGAAGCGACGTCACAGGAAGTGACCCGGATGCTACCGGATGCCACGTGACCGGATGTGACCTTTGACCCGGATGTCACCGGATGTAACGTCATAATGACGCCATCGTGACGTCACAGGAAGTGACCCGGTTGCCACGTGACCGGATGTGACCTTTGATCCGGATGTCACCGGATGTGCCGTCATAGTGACGCCATCTGCACATCAGCCTCACTCCTCAGCCTCAAAAATGCTAATGAATTTGCCGTCTTTCTAGTACTCTAGTCACGTGGATTTCCTCCGCGGAGGAAATTAATTATATCCGCGGAGGAAATATTATATCCGCGGAGGAAATATTATATCCGCGGAGGAAATATTATATCCGCGGAGGAAATGATTATATCAAAAGGTCAAGGTCGTCTGACAATATCTTGTTACCTTGCGCCAAGGTCAAAGTCATACCCAAATTTTCGAATCGCCATTTTAATATGAAGGTCAAGGTCAAGGTCAAATCTGACCTCATATTCGTGACCTACGACCTCCAGTATACTTTAGTGCGAAGTTTGAGGTCAATCGGTGAAAGTCGAATTTTTCAGACCATTTCAGTATTTCAAAAATTCTTTTAAAAAAACCTTAGAGACCTACGTCAATTCAGCTAGGTGAGTACTATCAGTTCACCAAATTTGAAAGGAATCGGTGACCCAAAAAATTTCGACCGAAAAAGTACCAAAATGAGTTCAAAAATTAACTTTTGACCTTGGCTTGCGAGATTTTAATTGGAAAACATAAACCCGTACCTCTATGCACGACTACATTTCCTCAGCTATCCATAGAGGTGAGACCCATATTTGTGTGTGCAATGGGTGTCGCAAACTCGCGGTCACAACATGCTAGGGGTCGGCGTTACATGTAGAATTTGCATGTAAAAAATCAATTTAACCCCGGCTTCAATGGACAGACCCAATTCCACTGTTCCGAATTACACTAAACTTCGTCCTAAAGTATTGTCGAGGACGTAGATGACGAATCCGAGGTCAGATTGTAAAATCTATTTTATCTTAATTATTAAATAATTAATTTTATTAGAAATCAATTTAACCCAGGCTTCAATGGGCAGCACCCAATTCCACTGTTCCGAATTACTCTAAACTTCGTCCTAAAGTAATATGGATAACGCAGATCACGAATCCGAGGTCAGATTTTGAAAATAAATTTTACCTTAATTATTAAATAATTAAATTCATTAAAAATCAATTTAACCCAGGCGTCAATAGACAGATCCTAATTTAACGCGCTTTATGTAAAATTTCATCCCGGATTCGTAATTAGCTACTCCCAAAATAGTTACATCGATCTGTCCGTCGCCATTTTCTACGGAACCGGGTCATCGTGGGAGGAATAGATGCCCAGTGGCAAGCGGATTTGGTCGATATGAGCGCCTTTGCCAAACACAACGATGGGAATCGGTATATCTTGACGTGCATCGATATCCTATCGAAGTATGCGTGGGTGGTACCCATCCGGACGAAAACGGGGGCGAATCTCATAGTGGCGTTCAAAGATATCTTCAAGCCCCCTTTCCCATACCTGCATGAGATTAACATTGGAAGTCACTGGGGTCTTAGGTAGGGGCAGATAACTCTTGCTGGGCCGCCAGGTGACCGGAAGCGACGTCACAGGAAGTGACCCGGATGTTACCGGATGCCAGGTGACCGGATGTGACCTTTGACCCGGATATCACCGGATGTAACGTCATAATGACGCCATCGTGACGTCACAGGAAGTGATCCGGTTGCCACGTGACCGGTTGTGACCTTTGATCCGGATGTCACCGGATGTGACGTCATTGTGACGCCATCGTGACGTCACCTGCACATCAGCCTCACTCCTCAGCCTCAAAAATGCTAATGAATTTGCCGTCTTTCTAGTACTCAAGTCACGTGGATTTCCTCCGCGGAGGAAATTAATTATATCCGCGGAGGAAATATTATATCCGCGGAGAAAATATTATATCCGCGGAGGAAATATTATATCCGCGGAGGAAATGATTATATCCGCGGAGGAAATATTATATCCGCGGAGGAAATATTATATCCGCGGAGGAAATTATTATATCCGCGGAGGAAATATTATAACCGCGGAGGAAATATTATAACCGCGGAGGAAATATTATATCCGCGGAGGAAATGATTATATCCGCGGAGGAAATATTATATCCGCGGAGGAAATATTATATCCGCGGAGGAAATTATATTTGGTGTTTTTCAAGAATTTCATAGGTTTTTCTTCGACTTTGTCTCTGTTTTTACGTCGTTGAACACGGAAAATTCGCACAATATTGCTATGAATTCGCTGAAAATTCAGTTGATTTCTTGGAAAATACAAAGAAAATCTAGAAAATTAAGTTGGTTTCTTCGGAAATAGAAGAAAAACATAGGAAATCAAAAGAAAACGACAATGGCCCTAACGGGCCACCGTAGTTGAACGCTTCTCTCTTGCAATGAACTTTTTTTATTTTCATGTTTGGTGATAACTGTCAACCGTAAAACTCTTTCGATTATTGACGTGGACAATCTTCTGTGGACGACGGCTGAGTATTGGATGTCGGATCTGACGGCTGAGTATTGGATGTCGGATCTGACGGCTGAGTATTGGATGTCGGATCTGACGGCTGAGTATTGGATGTCGGATCTGACGGCTGAGTATTGGATGTCGGATCTGACGGCTGAGTATTGGATGTCGGATCTGACGGCTGAGTATTGGATGTCGGATCTGACGGCTGAGTATTGGATGTCGGATCTGACGCTTATATACTATACATACAGTTAGATGATTATTCATTCACAAATGGACAGGAAACTACCAACTCACACATATCGGAGAACTCTTCCCGCCCACTTAGGATGGGCAGATTTGACCGCTCAGCTTTACAACACAAAAAGTTAGGACATACCTATAATATTTCTAAGAATCTACATTATAATGTATATAGCAGGACAATAATGTATAGTTAATCTGATTTACATAAATTGATACACATTAAATCCATTTTACTTGGTAATTTAGTAGAAAACTGATAAATACTTTCATGGATGACTATATGATAGGTTGAGTTCGGATAATAAATGCATCGAAACTGGCGAGTTTATTTTTTGTGTTGAAATTGTTATCTGTGCTGTGCTTGCCGCTTGCCCGCTTTAGTTTCGGAGAAATAATAGAGACAAGAAACAAGGAATCCATTAATATGGCCTTATGCACAACATCTTCAAAACGTCACCACTGGTCGAGGTTTCTTCCTGAGCCAAAGGCAAATAGAGATCCCTGGTTTCAGCGATGATGTATGCAAAATGGCACAATTACTAAAGAAAATGGTACCGTAAACTGGGGTTATAAGGGACACTTTTATACTTTTTCATATCACTTTCGTAAATATGTAGCTAATTAGAAAAAGACCATATGCCATTTTGTGACTTCTTACTCAGTCTTGATATTGGTGATGGCTATGATCCATCATCTGTTTCAGTTGTTTTTTTTTGTTTTTTTTTTGACTGTCCCTCATTACCCCAGTGATGGGGTTATAAGGGACATCACCAACATCATTTGTGTTGATACTACGTTTTAAAAAATATGAGAGGATGAATACAAATCATGTTTAGACAGGATAAGAACATATTTGCGTAAGTGATCTAAAAATTGACCCTTACATGGGTTATAAGGGCCGATTATCACTGATTTTGGAATGTCAAATTTCCTGAATGACGAGTCTCTGTCAACATCTGCAAAAGCTTTCATTATGCCTTTTGTTATATGATTACGTCGAGTTTTCGCACCCAACTTTAATAGGCTTTTGTGTCCGTGGCATGGTGTCCCTTATTACCCCATGTGCCTAACATGAACTAAAATAAAATAAAATTTGATTCCTGCGAATAATAATAAAATATCTTAATGAAACTTATAGTTTATTAACCTAATAACTTCTACAACATGTACAAAATGTGATTCCTCTCACAGGTACTTTGAACTTTCCTGAAAAGATGAAGTTTTGGCCATCATTATTTTTTGACAAAATGCATAGATATTTTCGGTTTAAGTTCTTTAATAGTGTAAATTATGATGGAAACGCAACATACCTATGGTGCTTTGTCAAATACCTCAGATTCACAAAAAACACTGTACCTGTAAAATCTGTTTGAAAATAAAGTAGAAAAATACATTTAAACGAAAATCCGGAAAAAGTGTCCCTTATTACCCAGCCGTCCCTTATAACCCCAGTTTACGGTAATTTTAAAGGATATAAAATCAGAAAGTCTTAAGGTCGCTTGTATTTGTGTGGAAGATTAGAACAACCATACATATTTATAATCAGAGATTGTTTGCGTCTCATATAACTGCGTATTCTATACAAAAATTCCTTATGAACCCTGAAATGTTATTGGATAGTCCTCCTCTAAAGAACCAAATTCCTATAACCATAACATGTTAAGAATATAATTTTTCTTGTTACATGTATGTTATGGAATATATTTCTGATGTTATAGCCTTTGAATTTTTCATAGAGTTTTAAGGATTTTTTTAGTGATATATATATATGACAACTTTATCGAGTTGTACGCGCACTATAGTGTCGAATATTCACAAAGCTTTATGTCGTATTTCTAAAAGGGCCGGATGACATCTCCGTCATATCTAGCCCCTATTGAAGCGATTTACCTGCCCAACAGGTTGGATATATGTCCCGCTCTCTGAGATTCATGAGCGGAGTGTAAACCAAGAGTCCGTATAAATCCGCCCATCTATCACGCCTTACATGGGAGCTGTCTTCAACTGCAGATAAATTTATCTCGAAAGGGATTTTTAGATTTTATGATCGTGCCAATGCACGACAAATAAATTTTGAAATTGATTTTTAGGTGATAAAACAAAATACATTAATTCATATTTCCTGTGATATGGGATTTTATCTACTTGGATACTGTGGAATTTTCATCCCGTTATTAAAATATGGCCCCACACCCTGCACAATTTTTTAATCTACTTGGATACTGTGGAATTTTCATCCCGTTATTAAAATATGGCCCCACACCCTGCACAATTTATTAAGGATAACTCGGTGCGTTTTTTCAATATTTGTTATCCCAAAAATGCCTTGTGATATATATATAGTATACTTTCCTACCATAGAAAGTTAAATTGCAGTGTCTCAACAAACATGAGAGTTCATACATTACTACATAAAAATGGACCGAACCATATAAAAAAACCCTGAAATTTTGCCATATTATGTTTATCATTGATCGCTGTTTAAGTGTGATGTTTCATATGGAATTTGCGTCTTCGGGGATAAGTTTGCTCTTTTTATGGATGACTGGGTAACATATCTGACAGAAAAAATAGCTATGAAAAATGTCACTTTTTCTTTTAGATTTTCGGTGATATAGATTAGAAGGCCATATTGTCAAACTCGTGTAGAAAATTCGCAAATCTTCCACAAGACATAAAAGGCATTTGATCGGAGTTAGATGGGAGACACTTATAAAAGATATCATTCAGCTTGAAAATACGGAATAGATCACGTGATGGGTAAAAATCGCTAGGCAGGTTCCAAGCCATGCGTCAAAGTCGACATCTATTAACATGTTCTTTTATATGATCTCAAGTTATTTTCCTAAAATAATCGGCACGTTTTCACAAAGTGTGTACAAGTAAATCTACTTGAAGGAACGAATACACTTGGAAAGAAAGGAAAAGGAATACAAGTTAATGGTGCAGAATCGTTCCTGATTGGCTAAATTACCTAACCAAGGGTGAACCATCCACCCACCGTTCAGATTTCTCGACAGGCTTCCCGCCCGAGCGGTACACCGCCGGAAGAAAGCGATATTTGTGGAAAGTTGAAATTACGGACCCATATATCATTTAACCCAAGACATTATTTTCTGGCATGCAACTCAAGTAAGACATATTTTCATAAGAGACAAATATGAAAATTGACATTCTTTTCTTTCACATCGGTGTGAACATATAGAATGTTACATGAAACAATGTCCCTTTTCATACGTTATTCTTCAGAAAAAAAAGTCTGGGTTAAAAGATACGAGACGGACAATCTTTCCCACTGGACATTCTTTCCTTTTCTGATGTAAAGCTTGTTTTGTTGAACATCGATGTCTCCATGAGAATAAAACCTGCGGGTAACATTCTGTACAGTAGGTCCACTGTAACCTGCATTTGAAGGTAACATTCAGTATTAGGTCCACTGCAATCTGCATTTGAGGTTAACACTCAGCAGTAGGTCTACTGTAACCTGCATTTGAGGGTAACATTCGGTACTGTAACCTGCGTTTGAGAGTAGTAGTAGGCCTACTGTAACCTGTATTTGTATTGAGGATAACATTCAGTACCGGTAGTACGTCTACTGTAACCTGCATTCGAGGGTAACATTCAGTATTAGGTCCACTGTAATCTGCATTTGAGGGTAACACTCAGTAGTAGGCCTACTGTAACCTGCATTTGAGAGTAGTATTCAATATTAGATATTGGGTCTACTGTAACCTGCATTTGAGGGTAACATTCAGTACTGTAACCTGCGTTTGAGAGTAGTAGTAGGCCTACTGTAACCTGCATTTGTATTGAGGGTAATTTCAGTACCGGTAGTACGTCAACTGTAACCTGCATTCGAGGGTAACATTCAGTATTAGGTCCACTGTAATTTGCATTTGAGGGTAACACTCAGTAGTAGGCCTACTGTAACCTGCATTTGACAGTAGTATTCAATATTAGATATTGGGTCTACTGTAACCTGCATTTGAGGGTAATATTCAGTACTGTCACCTGCATTTGAGAGTAGTAGTAGGCCTACTGTAGCCTGCATTTGTATTGAGGGTAATTTCAGTACCGGTAGTACGTCTACTGTAACCTGCATTTGAAGATAACATTCAGTATTAGGTCCACTGCAATCTGCATTTGAGGTTAACACTCAGTAGTAGGCCTACTGTAACCTGCATTTGAGAGTAGTATTCAATATCAGATATTGGGTCTACTGTAACCTGCATTTGAGGGTAACATTCAGTATTAGGTCCACTGTAATCTGCATTTGAGGGTAACACTCAGTTAGTAGGCCTACTGTAACCTGCATTTGAGAGTAGTATTCAATATTAGATATTGGGTCTACTGTAACCTGCATTTGAGGGTAACATTCAGTACTGTAACCTGCGTTTGAGAGTAGTAGTAGGCCTACTGTAACCTGCATTTGTATTGAGGGTAATTTCAGTACCGGTAGTACGTCAACTGTAACCTGCATTCGAGGGTAACATTCAGTATTAGGTCCACTGTAATTTGCATTTGAGGGTAACACTCAGTAGTAGGCCTACTGTAACCTGCATTTGACAGTAGTATTCAATATTAGATATTGGGTCTACTGTAACCTGCATTTGAGGGTAATATTCAGTACTGTCACCTGCATTTGAGAGTAGTAGTAGGCCTACTGTAGCCTGCATTTGTATTGAGGGTAATTTCAGTACCGGTAGTACGTCTACTGTAACCTGCATTTGAAGATAACATTCAGTATTAGGTCCACTGCAATCTGCATTTGAGGTTAACACTCAGTAGTAGGCCTACTGTAACCTGCATTTGAGAGTAGTATTCAATATCAGATATTGGGTCTACTGTAACCTGCATTTGAGGGTAACATTCAGTATTAGGTCCACTGTAATCTGCATTTGAGGGTAACACTCAGTTAGTAGGCCTACTGTAACCTGCATTTGAGAGTAGTATTCAATATTAGATATTGGGTCTACTGTAACCTGCATTTGAGGGTAACATTCAGTACTGTAACCTGCGTTTGAGAGTAGTAGTAGGCCTACTGTAACCTGCATTTGTATTGAGGGTAACATTCAGTACCGGTAGTACGTCTACTGTAACCTGCATTCGAGGGTAACATTCAGTATTAGGTCCACTGTAATCTGCATTTGAGGGTAACACTCAGTAGTAGGCCTACTGTAACCTGCATTTGAGAGTAGTATTCAATATTAGATATTGGGTCTACTGTAACCTGCATTTGAGGGTAACATTCAGTACTGTAACCTGCATTTGAGAGTAGTAGTAGGCCTACTGTAACCTGCATTTGTATTGAGGGTAATTTCAGTACCGGTAGTACGTCTACTGTAACCTGCATTTGAGGGTAACATTCAGTAGGAGGCCTACTGTAGCCTTCGAATCACTGATGTAACCTGCATTAGAGGGTACAATACCAGTAGTAGAACTGCTGTAACCTGCATTAGATGGTACCTTTCAGTAGTATGACTGCTGTAATCTGCATTAGAGGGTACCATTCAGTAGTAGAACTGCTGTAACCTGCATTTGAGGGTCAGTAACATTCAGTATAGTAGAAAATATCTGTACAAAATATCAGCACTTCCTTTCAGCGTAATTATACAAATTCTATACATTTTATGGAAAATAATGTACCCAACTCGTTATCATAATTGAGGCTACTGTATCGTATGTCTAGTTGAATTGCCCGAGGGCCTCTATTTTAGACAATATTAGCTAAAAATTCCTTCGCTGCTCCGAAGTGGTTCGAAACAGCGGTAATCAGTCGAGATATATAGGCGTTATTTGTATATACAGTCATATCGTTGGAGGATTATCACTCGAGGTAATGTCCTTAAATCAGTTTTAAAACTGGGTTTCGTGCGCGATTGCCCGAATTAAAGGCCAATAAATTTCACCAGTGGTAAATATTTTTAAACGTATATATTGAGCTCTTATTCGGGGGATTATGTATTCAAAAGCCAAATATTGTCAATATAAATTGTATATTAAATTCAATTGTGTTTAAAGCCCCTTATGATAATTAGTACACAGTTGGTCTTCGGATTGTTTTACATATAAAAGTTTGACATAATTAGTTCACGCTGATGTCTCGTTCAAAGTATACTAATAGACGTTTTTTTGGCTGAATTGTTTCATTCGGTAAGTTTTCATCCCTTCATTTTATGTTGCGCGGACTCCCATGGCAGGTTTTCGTCCTGATAGTTGAAAGCAATGTGATTACTCTGATAACAGTGTGATTCCTTCATAAAGGATAAACTATTAGGCGGATAACATGTCGTGATTGTCTGCATCTTTTTGTTACAATGTGATTACTCTTGTAACAATGTGATTACTCTGATTATAATATGATTACACTAGTTAGAAATAACACGACAAATACCAATTTGTACATGATTGCATGTATTATCGAGCTTTCGGAATGTAGTTATTCCATCATCAGGATTTGGCTCGATAATACATGCAATCATGTACAAATTGGTATTTGTCGTGTTATTTCTAACTAGTGTAATCAAGCCTCTCCATACTCGGGTATATAATATGATTACTCTGGTTACTATGTTATTACTCTGGTTACTATGTTATTACTCTGGTTACTATGTTATTACTCTGGTTACTATGTTATTACTAGGATTACTATGTTATTACTCTGGTTACTATGTTATTACTAGGATTACTGTGTTATTACTCTGGTTACAATGCTATTACTCTGGTTACAATATTATTACTCTGGTAACAAAATGAATTACTCTGATTGCAATGCCACTGTGTGATTACTCTGATTACAATATGAAGACTTAGATAACAATATGTATTACTTTAATTACAATGTGATTAGTCTGATTATAACGCGATAACTCGGATAACAATGTGATTACCCTGATAACAAATACTCTAATTACGATGTAATTACTCTGAACGGCCGATTACAGCATGGGCGACATCTGAGCCTGTACAACGGACGCTGTACCGACTATAGGTTCGATATTTCATTACCGGTACCTGTACTGCTCTAATGACATACTCAACGTGACTCCATCCCACCCCACCCCCTCCCTCGCCCCCAATCCCTCACCTTCACACATACGAATACACCGCGACGCCCGCGGTGGTCTAAAAAATATATATTTGTGCTGAACCATTCTCAGTGTATTATAGAAGCCTGAGGAAAAAAGCAAGACGCTTTATCCAAAAACACTCTCCGCTCTGGAATTGTTATCTGTCAGTCAGTCAGTACACCATCCGTCATATAGAATATGCGGATTGATTCTCTCCGGTATTTACTCTCAACAATATACCAATCTGTCTGCATCAAGCCGCTGTCCAAAGAAAGAAAGAAAGCCATTTTGAACACTCCCGATTTTGACATGTTTACATATTTCTAGAGAGGCCAAATAAAATGAGCGAATCTACTAATATATGGTATAAACAGTCAGCAAATATTGGCTTATAGATAGAAAATCGGATCCAGTATCACGCTATTTACTGTAAACACCACTTATGGCTCCCGGTGAATGAAGTACTCGGCTGCCGGCGTGCGGAAACAGACAGAATTCTTTATCAAACTATTTGAAGAACTTAAGATTTTGGATCTTCTTGATGAAGATCAAACATCGATATCATAGTTCGATCAGCTCGGGATTATTGAACCGGCTTGGTACCGTCTTGTGTGGACAGGAAGTGACCGGGGCAGATTATTAATAAAATGATAAAAGCAAAGATATGATCATGCTCTTGAACTACGTGTATATAGTCCCCGCAGAACAAAGGGAAAATTGTGAAATATTTTCTTCTTATGAGCAAAGTTTGAAGAGTGGGTTCTGAATTGTCTAAGCCCATGGTCATTAGTCATGCTAGTACATTGATCAAATACAAATACAAACATTGAAATTCATGGCGTCAATCTCCAAGATCTTCAAATGAGCGCGCATAATCAACGCCTGTGAAGATTAGATTCTCTAAGTAACACTATCTGACAAAGGAGGGGGAGCTTTATGGCCACGCTACCAAACTTGGGAACGAAGAGAGCTCAAACATTCTAACTTTAATTTCCCGCGTCGTTTTGGGACTAAATTGCATGATCTTCATGGAACATGGGAAAATTCAAATGACGGACACGTGTTCTCAGAAAGTCGTGTTTTCGGTCCTTTCTGTTCATTGTTTTCGCATTTTTCTTGCCTAAAACGGCATAAAACTAATTTATTTTTGCCAAAACTAATTATTCTCTATCATATTTATTAGTTTTAGAGAGAAAATATTGAAAAATAGAAAATCGGAAGATGAAGTCAATGTTACGTCATCATGGCGGCCATCTTGGCTTTATCGACATTTTCCTGTAGAGTTTGACTCAAATAGATAGTATGAAAAGTTTCAGCCTCTACCTCAAGCGGTGACGAAAATAAATAGGGCTGGGAAAGTTCCCCCCTCCCGTCTCCTCCCCCCAAATCTTCCAGGCCTTGTAGGATTAAGAGAATTGGAAAGTAAATTTGATAGGAGGGTAGGTTATTCCCCAGATGGTACACCTACGGTACGTTAGAACAACGTTGATATTATTTTCTCGGCACACGTTGAATGACGGTCATTTTGTTCCTTGAATTAACGTTGAAAAGACGTCAGACCACGGAGGTCCACCTGTCAATTATATAGGAGGGCACCTGTCATTGATATATCAATGCAAAAAAATGTAAACAATTGGCAATGCCCCTTTATTGAAGAAGACCGAACGAAATGCGATCGAATAAAATGAAAGTTAACGGTTGGGGGCAGTGTTCATGTGAAGGACTTTCTGTAGTTTCGTCATGTGTTGCAGAACCATCCAAATTCAAATGTTAAAATCCTTGTGTTGTGGTCTGAAAAAAAAATCGAAATATATCACCAACACGCCTGAAATAACATGTAACAGGTGTACAGTGACAGATATCGATCCCTTGTTTTTATAATTCTGTTAGGAAGCCGATTTACAACAACAGCTGTATAATCAACAAGTGACAGCGAGATTGATTTCTGTCTATAAGTTTGTATTCTCACGTGCACAGTTACATTTACATGTAAACCGGTACTGTAACAGTAAGCCCTATATGGATTATAGAGGACATATAATGACAAATCTCTGTAAATCAGTCAGAGATTATGCTTTCACCTGCTTCTTGGCAAAAAATAGTTTAATCTCTTTTAAAGAGATTAAACGAGATATCGCCGTTGATAATTAGGTCATTCCGTTTCCAATAGAAAGCCATATTGTTATTGTTCATAGCGATTATTATTCTTATCCTATACTCAAATTCTTATTTCACAAATAACTTTTAAACGGACTGGCCTGCATGTGCACGATTTGACAAATGTCTAGATAATAGTCCGAAGTTGTATTTCACGACGAATTAGATTGTGCCTTTATATTCTAACTTATATAATTAATCCAAACCGTCCATGCGAGTGTTCACTGTTAAACTCCGGCTTCCACTAAAGTACAGGTTCACATAGTTTTCAATGCTACCTTGGTTGAGGGATCATCGTCGGTTCGAATCTCGGCAGGTCCACTTTTTCTTCTACAGATCCCATTCTACATTTGTAATCCCATTACAGTGAAAGGATATACGTTTGATGGAAGTCATGAAAAAACCATGTAATTTTTCCAGTAGTATTTAAATAGTCGACCAATTGTTGACATGGGAACCAGGTGTTCTATCTCGAATACTTAGATTTATAGTGATTGTATTTGGGGGATTTGGAAGTTAATTCCGCTATCGTTTTTGCACGAAGCCTCATTTTGGCAGACTGTTTAAAAAACCATAGTAAACTTTTTGTTATTCCTTAATAAATGTTGTTATAAATGCCCATGAAAACATCAATAACAAACCGTATTTACTTCTCCGCACCAAGCAAGAAGCATTTTGCGCAGTATAGATTTTTCAAAATTTAGTCAAACCAACACGAAATATTCGAGATTTAATTGAAAAGGATTGTTACGATTGAATTCTGTAAATAAGGGAAGGAACTGCTGAATATTTCTGCCTTTATTTTCAGAACTCCATCGTCACACCCAAAACTTTGTAACTTTGTAACCTGAAAATTTTCCAGATCACTTGAAGTTACGGTATGAATATCAGAATGCGTTTTCTGCTTCTACAATATAGTGGCATTATTTTCCGTACTCGCCTTCACAAAACATGTGTACATATCTTAAAGATTCTAAAAAGAGCTCTAAGAAAAAGTATAAAAGTGAGATAGATTGTAGCTTTGATTCTCTGTCCACGTGTCTTTGAGATGACCTTGCATTTTAGACAGGGAGGGGGAGTATAAATTCCCAATATATAAATATGTCTCTTGTCAGAATCTTCTCGGCCTTTCTTAAGTTATTAGTACTTATCTTATATGTGGGTGTCAATAAAGTATACCATACTGATCAACCCACTCCTCGGCCAATCATATCAACGCAAGAATGGTCCAATAATGTGACGTTCACGTCGTTTCTTCTGCTACGTCGGTTTGACTGATGGGTGTAACGTGTTATATATATCCACCCAATTCTGGGGAATCAGTAAGCCTTGTATAACACCTCCTAGATCTGCTGAATATAAATAAAGTTGGAGCAGAATAATACTGCATGGGCTAGCATACATATAGGTAGGCTTACTAAAATATTTTACCGTTAACTATTCTTATCCAGGTTCTTTAAAATTACTGTTCAGAGAGAATCATTCAGATAGGGCAGATCGAACGTCATTTCGTTCGGTAATGTACGGTATTAATATGTCAGCCTTTTTAAATGTGGAGGGAAAAAATGGAGCGAGTCATGTAAGGAACAAAAATGAAGCTTGATTATATATACTTATAATCAAATTATCCATGAAGAATTTACGATATTATTGATATGCATGAATTGAGTGAGATAACTTCACAAATTATACCTGGATCCAGAAAAATCTTCATCGACAGATTCAGGAGATCTCAAATGCTATAAGAACAACGCTTGAAAATCTTAAAAGGAAGAGGTACGATTCAAGGGGACAAAACTGAGATACCTACATAGATGCTTATACTATGACCCACTTTGAGGTACGGTATACATTTGAGAATAACATTTATAAGGAAGAGAATAACTTTCAATGTAATAAATGGTTGAATAAGAAAAAAATAGTTCATGAGAGAAAATTTTCGCTGTTTTAACAAACCCCATCCCTTAAATTGGAAAAAAACCCACAACCCTCATGCTGAAGCAGAAACACAAATAGCCTCTACATAATCTGGTAATGTAAATGTTGAAGAAACAAACCATGTCCTGACGATATATACACTCTTTATATTGAAGAAATGCATACAATAAACCTTGTCTTAAATCGAAACGAGGTTGCGGGAAACAAAATCCGTGTTTGGAAGAAACAGAAATGGTGTCTTCAGATTTTTTTTCTACTTGAAATACAAACATTTGTTAACCATTGTCAGGATATTTCGAAGGCGACATCACGGCCCGCGACAATCCGCCAGGCGACATTTCAGCCCATGACTTTTCGGCAGTAACTGCATGTGGGGGCGGCGACATTTCGACAGTCAGTTTTTATTATCTTCATTACATCGAGCCAGTTTTTACGTTCCCACCTCAGATTTGCCATTCATTAATAATTCTACCCTTGAAATTGAATTTAAGGAGTAACATAGAGCAAACGAAACGTTCATGCTTACATGTAGGTGCTTTAATATCCATGTATATTGAAGATTCAAACACTTAAAACTAAACCTCAAGAGCAACATTGCAACTGTTGATCCGTCATTCATTATTCAGTCGTCGTCCATAAAAGAATATCCGTATCCATAACCCAAAGATCTATTCCATATTCCATATAACAGCACATAGCACAAAATTCAAAAAGACACATGATCATATATAGTATAAATATAGGCTAGTTTCCCCCGAGAGAGAAGCGGCCAAAAGTTAGCAATGATGCCGGTGTGACGGATATGAATGTCCTGGTGATTAGTGTCCCTTTCCATATCCTTTACTATTGTAACTATAAGGACGGACACTTGTCCCCAATGTGGAGAAAAGTGTCCTAGCTGGGTTAGAAGATAGGAGCCGGGCACTTTTAGCCACCGGACATTCTTAGCCTCCACACCGGCAAGACATCATGATGATCCAAAAATATCAAACCCGTATCGCTGATCAGTGTTCTTAATCCATATGATATTCGTTGTAAATTCTTCATGTAGAGAATGATGTATCTGGGTCACGCTTTGATTGTGACAGATCATATGAACACCATGAGGATCTTGAAGTACATGGGTTCATACTGCCCCTAACCCCGGGCATGGAGCCTACTATAGCAGGCTGCATGCCCCAAGTAAAGCGGAATAGACACGAGTTACGAAGACAGGCTCGTATTTTGTTATCAGCATGCGATATGTATCGCCAAATTTGAGAAACTTTGAATGTAACTCGGGTGAACTACTTTTCATAATCGTCGATCGTGTTTGGGATTTCAGTCGTTAATTTCTTCTCGGTTAAAAAACGATCTACTCGCGATCTCGTGATTCATTTGTGACTTCTCCTCAGTTAAAAAACTTATACAACCATAAAAAATTCATTTGAAATTCGTTGTAAAGTCGTCATATAGAGAATGATGTATCCCAGTCTCGCATTGATTGTGACTATTCATATGAACACCCTAAGGATCTTGAAATACATGGGTTCACATGGGTTCATGTCTACCTGAAATTAGAGCCAAGATAATGATTTTAATGGTTGATATCTTTAATTAATTGGAAAAAAATCGAGAGACTTAAAAACACGTTGAGTATAGACTCAAAATTGGCAGGAAATAAACTATTATTATGTCTCAGTGTGCAGTACTTGCAACAGCGTAATACATGTACTATCTTTATGTCTGATAACAAACAACATGAATGCAAGCTCTGCTTCATATGTGTACATCTATACACATATAAATTACCCGTAAGAAAATTCTATTTTAGTATCTTAAATTCAATTTCAAAACTATACAACTGACTGAAGAAATGTCGCGGTCTGAAATGTCGTATACCTCCCACTTCCTGCCGAAATATCGTGGACAGAACTCTTGCCTGCCGCAATTGTAACACACATACGGCCTTTCTTTCGGAAAAAATTGCAATCACACAACACTGTGCTGAAAAACACCGAAGTATTTTGGAGAAACATCGAACCCTATTTTTAAGAAATAACTCAGCCCTTATGTTGAAGAAACACAGACAATATGTTGAAAACACATTATGTAATTGGGTAGTTGGATAATTGGATAGTTGGATAGTTGGATAGTTGGACTATCAGTTGGATTGATGAAACCAAGTCGTATCGTACACTGCACAAAAGAAGAAACACATACACAGCCAGAAAAATGGTGCTGGCCCAACACCCTCTGTTGGAGTTGAGGGCTGGTCAACACCATAAAGTGGTGTTGAGAAATGGCGTTGACCAATGTGAACACTAAAAATGGTGTCGAGTCCAGTTCAACACCAAATAATGGTGTTGGTCAACACCAATATTGGGAGTTGAGAATGGCTGAACATCATATTTAGTGTTAGCTGAAAAGTGCTAATACTGGCTCAACTGGCTCATACTGGTCTAAATTCAACCTCATTTATTGGTGTTGCGCTCACCATTTTTGGTGTTGATCAACACCATTTTCCTGGCTGTGTATACTGTTTGCTGAAGAAAGACAAACATTGTTGAGAAAACACAACCCATGTGGGGACTAATCTTAGTTAGAGGTAACGAAATTGAAGAAACACACATCTTGTCTCGATAAAACTGACCTTGTGTACTATATTTGTGCTTACATTAAAACACGGAAAATACGACGGCTGGTGACCGAATGTTAGATTTGACCGCTGAATCAGTTTTCTGCAGCGCTTAGGATTCAATATCAGTGGCTTAAGTTCGTCATATATCACATGAGTCACCTGGCTCAGAGTATCTCGACTGTTCTCCGAGTTCAAGGCGGGAGGAGTGGTAGATGGGTAGGGGGTGATAGCTTTTGCAATACCAGAGTTGACTAATAACAGAGACCATACAATACAAGTATCTACTTATAGTGCAGATATAACATAAATATATATATCTCTGAAATTCTCTCATTTCAAATCTTTTAGAAAATACATAACCCACATTTGACACAGATAGTATTTCAAGTCATTAATTCAACAAGAAGATAAGACGATAAGCCTACAAATAATTCATTTTTATATAGCAGTGACAACCTATATTTTTCTCTGACAAACCCCTGCCGTTAACTCTTGATGCACAGACCTCGGGTTCAGAAAACTCGGCGGCGTGGGTTGATTTAGCTCTCATGTCAGCATTTAAACCCAACAGGGGATCTAACTTTAAAATTTTGATACAAGATTTCAAAACTAAATATAAAGTGAATGGAAATTATTCGAGTAAGCCTATGTTAACCCTATCTGGCCTGGGCTTTTTAGGACGTATCCTGGCGATTTTTTTCTTAGTCCTTGAGCTAGGGGGCTGAAACTTACCACACTATACCCTCGGGTCAAGATCTACCAGAAAATGTAAAAAAAATCCAAGATAGCCGCTTTGATGGCGTCACAGTGACGTCATTTTCAAATACAGCATTTTTTGGTCGATTTTTCGGTCGGATTTTCCGAATTTTTTATTTATGCAATTTCTCTGCAAAAACTGGATGATAAATTAGTAAATATTAATGTCATGTGAAATAAAATAATTTTTACCCACTTTTCGTAGCGGAAAAGCAGAAATTTTGAAGAAATATGATAAAAACATCACTTTTCTGGCACCCCACGTGGCCGCCATCTTGAATTTACCCATGATCCTCTGCTCGGGGGGTTATGCAAATAGGCTCAAAATGACCCCAATACGATAAACTATAAAGTCAAAGAGCTTCAGCTCTCCATTTTTTGTCATTCCGGAGATAGCGCAGAAAGTTTGGTAGAGGGCAATTTCGACCACCCATGCAGGCCAGGTAGGGTTAATATATCTTGCGATATTTAATTCATTTGTCATTTCACAGAAATAGATACATGCAATGGTATTGTTCTTTGGGAATATTTTGGAGATGCCCAGGAAGATATACTGACCGCGTTGTGTTCATCATCGAACCAGCTAAAAACTTTTGCATAAACTGATGTATTAATGCTGCTACTCTAACGGAAATTAAGGTTTTGGACATTATAACAAATCTCGTTGATGGTACCAACGCTGTTAATAGACCTGTCTTTATGACTCACAGGCGTTGCATCTGATTGATACGTCCAGAGCTGTTCGACTATATTTTCGTAATGAAAATACAGGGTTTCTAATTATTTTAGTAAAGTAATAAGTGGTAAGATGCCATATATATATATATACTGTAGTAAAGCAACAAAGTATATTACAGATAAATGATGAATTAGAATACAAATATAGTTTTCCGTAACAGCTAAAATTCATTTGTAAAACGGAATTGCTTAGTAAATTCCCTTACTGCTCTATTTCGATATTGAATGCGAGATTGATTAATTCTAGCTTGCTTTGTGGGATAGCTCTGTTAATCCACGCTTTGTACCCCTCCTCCATCAACTCTTCATTTTAATGTATATGGACCTTGAGTCTGCAATAAACTGTTGTTATATTAGTGCTCTACGACTAAAGTTTCGGTTGCGTCCTACACCAATTACCTCGCCCGTGTTTGGCAAACGACTCCCGCTCGATTGCAAGAAATGAAAACAATAGCAACCAGATTTCTTCAAAGTGAAACAGAATTGCTTAGTAAATTACCTTACTGCTATATTTCGATAATGAATGTGAGATTGATTAATTCTAGCTTGCTTTGTGGGATAGCTCTGTTAATCCACGCTTTGTACCCCTCCTCCATCAACTCTTCATTTTAATGTATGAACCTTGAGTCTGCAATACAGTGTTGTTATATTAGTGCTTTTGGACTAAAGTTTCGGTTTCGTCCTACACCAATTACCTCGCCCGTGTTTAGCAAACGACTCCCGCTCGATTGCAAGAAATGAAAACAGTAGCAACTAGATTTCTTCAAAGTGAAACAGATTAATTCGCGAGATAAAATTAAATTTCTTGAATTTGTTTAAAATAAGGTATGTTATTAACATTTTCCTACAGATTACAATGTTTTTAACATTTTTCCTCCAAAATCAGAAGGGACGCCCTCCTTTCTTGGAGAGAGAACGGGCTCAGTGGTGCGTGTATAAATACAACCTAAATCACACTGGAGTTTCTACTTACACAATTTTGACGGAATAAGAATAACGCCTTTTGAAAAATTCGATACTTCTACTAAAATATACCGCATCAATGTAATATTGCCTCTAGCTTACATCGGAGGGGAAAAAAGCTACCGAGTCAACTGTCCAACTGTCTAAAGTTTATTAATCTACTACCTGCTGAGAGCTCCAGAAATCTGATATAGTTTTAGAAAGATATAAATTAACACGTTCAGAATTACTTTATCTGAAAATGACCGGATTGGATTTCCATACAATGCAGAATAATGCAGTGTTAGATAGAACGTTGGTGTCAAGCTTTGTCCTCAGATATCGTCTTCCCACGAGATGACATAAACTGTCTCATTTATTAGAGTCGTTGAAAAGACGAAAATTCCGATTTCAAACGCTGGCATTTTCGTAGCTCCCGGCGTATTTTTTAAATTCATTCGCCTTGTAATTTTATAGCTATTATTCTGATGTGATTCCAACAAATATAATTGTGGGAATTCAGGAGCTTGGAAATGAAAAACCTGTATGCATCATATTTTCTTACCTCCCCGTCCCCCTTTGGCTAACTTTGCTCATAAATTTGTTTGACATTTTGGTCTTTCACCACGATTTTGTCTCAATCTCTCATGTACTTTCCGAGGTTCTAGTATTTCAAGACCTTCAAAATAGCAGGGTCTTGACAATATATAATTATATATGACAAGGCGCCACCATAGTATAAAACCTCTCAGAAACCTGCGGGGGGTTGTTTTACTAGTAACTTGTCCGATATTATATAAAACCGAAGGTTGATAAAATTGACTAAAATAAGGAATTCACACCAGTTGATACATGAAGTGGAATTCTGCAACGGCGGATGTAGATAAAGCCCTGTATATGGAAGTCGCAGTCCTGAGCAGACTGATGGGATACTAATGACATATTCCAGGCAAAATGTTACTCTATATGGCATATACCGTGTATATATGTTTATAATAACAATTAATATGTTACTCTATATGGCATATACCGTGTATATGTTTATAATAACAATTAATATGTTACTCTATATGGCATATACCGTGTATATGTTTATAATAACAATTAATATGTTACTCTATATGGCATATACCGTGTATATATGTTTATAATAACAATTAATATGTTACTCTATATGGCATATACCGTGTATATATGTTTATAATAACAATTAATATGTTACTCTATATGGCATATACCGTATATATGTTTATAATAACAATTAATATGTTACTCTATATGGCATATACCGTGTATATATGTTTATAATAACAATTAATATGTTACTCTATATGGCATATACCGTGTATATATGTTTATAATAACAATTAATATGTTACTCTATATGGCATATACCGTGTATATATGTTTATAATAACAATTAATATGCGATATATATAGGGATCTCGGCTCATTCGTGCTCACTCACCAACGTTCAGTTTGATGTTGGGGTGCCTCCCTTATGGCTCGTGCCGGCTGACCAGACATTGGCGCAAGGATTTCCTCCAAATTTTTGTGGAAGGAAGTTTTCAACTGCAATAAAATGATTCAATATACAACAAATAGTATGAATCCACAGGAGCATACACTCTCAGAAATATTCAGGGAATAATCCTGAATAGATCAGGCTGTACATCGGATCCACAACTCAATTTCAGGGATTTTATCTGAAATCCAGGGATAATTTCCTGAATTTCAGGAAAATGATCCCTGAATGAGAGGATTTCTCCTGAAATTCAGGCAAATTTACAACCCTGATTAGTATGTTCCCGACCCTATTCAGGTACGTAAAATCCCCTAAAATTCAGGTAATTTAGCTTTAATTCAGGAATGATATACCTGAATTTCAGGAAATTATCCCTGAATTTCAGGTAAAATCCCTGAAATTGAGTTGTGGATGTGCAGCCAGATCTATTCAGGATTATTCCCTGAATATTTCTGAGAGTGTAGTTTGTTTGAGGCTTATAATAGTACTAAAATTCACCAAACTAAAAGTTGGATTTGCCATACATTTTCTGTAGTGTAAAATGCTTGCGAAGGACAATCAAATGTATAGAAAATGTATATAAAATGACTGTAGCAACAATTTAACGTACATTTCTCAAGTTTCTGTGTAGTGATTACTCCTACAGTTTATACGAAGTAGTCCCCTGCTAGTGTTGTGGATATTCAAGATGGCTCTTCCCATGCTCGTCTAGGGCCTACCAATCACCAAAACGGACAACAAGGAACCTTCAAATTACCACCACGGAACACAAAATGACAACAAATTCGGTCCCACTAGTATACACTCGTAACATAACCATACTAATCTGTGTTTGTTGTCCATTGTGATCCTTTAGGATTCATTGTGGTATGTTTTGGATCTGTAGTGGTAATTTGGGGTCCATTGTGGTATGTTGTGGGTCAGTGGTGGTAATTTGAGGGCCCGTTGTGGTATTTTGGGTGACTGTTGTGTTGATTTGTGGTAATTTGACGGTCCATTGTGGTCTGTTGTGGTAATTTGATGGTTGGTTGTGGTGCGTTGCGGTAATTAGTAGGACCCGTCGAAAGAAGCCCGCTCTGCTATTGATGACGTCAGCCTTCCTGCCTCGCTTTGACGTAAATACACCCAAGCGAGCAACCACCTCGCTGGGGGTCTAATAGTACCCCAGCCACCAGTCAGATTTTTGGACCGAATTCGGGACCTTCGCGCACATATCCGGAAGTGACATCATATATAGTAAAATAGATGTTTGCCGAATATTTCCATTACTTTTCAAGTCTGCATAATACCTCTGTTGACCTAGCGTTGAAAAGAATTATCTGGAGATTATTTTCCCAGTTTATCTGGACAGAGCACATGAAAAGTAGTTCGCTCATGTGCAAAACTGAAGTTGTTCGGCCGGATTCAAACTGAACCGTGCGTACGTGGGTTTTCCCCTATACGTCATAGCAACGTAGTAAAGGCCAACTTCCGCTATTGGAGGCAGGGATGGATAAGGGAGCCTGTGAAATGGAGCATGCGCTGTGGGGAGGATGCCAAGCAAGATGGCCACATACCATGATAGAGATCAGAATCTCAACCAAGGTCTGTCTCTATTTTATAGAATGGATCTCGCCTATGACATTTACGATTACATTTGTGATAAAAGTAGCAAATTCAATCAACGTCTCAAAACATTTTTGCAGAAACTGGTTCCGCAAGGCCTATACCCCACCTAGCCTCCTCGTTCAAAGTGTCTCGAATTTGGTAATATCCTACATCGATATCAAAGTGCAACCGTAGAATGCGAGATCTGTGGTAATACGTTCCATAATAAATTCTATTAAACGGGACAAGTGGCTGTACGAACAGTTACAATCAAAGCGTGAATAAAATATAATATACTGTAGAAAAAGACATGCGAATTCTTTTGGATAAAGAGTAAGGTTCAGTGATTAGGATTTTGTGTATAGAACATCATCATGTCTAATTGGTGGCGTCATTAAACACAAACTGTTGACCGCTTCTCTCTTGTGAGAAACCATAATTTTTATTTTATACCCATTTAGAATGTGTGCCATCATACGAAATTGATCCTTCAATCATTGACGCGGAAATTCTTTCATTGACGACAGCTGTAATAATATCGGAACTAACAGCTGCCGTTGAAAATCATTTGAATAGATGAGTACTGATCTGTGGTACGTATTTTACGATATGGGGATTTATTTCTCTTTTTGTGCTTGGAATAGAAAAAGTAATATTTTAATTATCTTCCACGGATCTTTGTTGTTAGACAGATTGTATTGTGAATAACGTCAAGAGTAATGTGAAAACGCTGGCACTGAGACTATCACGTGATTAAAACTACCTATTCGCGAACAAGATGGAGACTGACAACTCTGGTCATTCAAATAAAGCCCTCGTTAACTATATGTGAGAGGGCGTGGTCAAATAATTCTATTGGGTGCCTGATCGGTGTGCTTCAGATAATACGAGCTATGATGTCTGATATAAGTTTTTCCAGTACCCACGTGCCCCAGACGCTGCACCCTCATTGAATCAACTGTCTTGAAACCACTCCCACCCAGATCTCAATCCAAATCCTCCGTATATATAACAAAAACATCAACCAAATTAATTTCGTGATATATTCTCCGACTCCCATCAATACATCGCTGGATTTATTACGAACAACATATCTAGAACCGAACTCTTTATCACCGTGATAACCGGATAATTGCAGGAAGTAGAATCATCTGAGAGATTCAAGAAACTGGAAGAAGATATTTTAGAATCGTAACTAACTCATACATAACGACTTGGAATTCGTATATACTGGAGATACGAAACTAACGACACGATCATCATGATGTTTTGCATACATCGTCAAAAAATGATGATCACTACGCTCACACAAGAAACTACCATGTGGTTATTATTGTCTGAGGACTACATGTTTCATGCTTGAGTTTGGTGATAATATGGCGATAATAATTTGGATTATGGTGATGGTTAATTCCTTATGGACGACGGCTACGTTCTGAATGTCGGATAACATACCATCACCTGTTCTCTTATGAAATCACGCAAGCAAGTTTTCTACGAACCAGCAAATATAATGTCATGGTATCCATTCCTCCCCAATTCATCAAACGTTACATGCATGCCATATTGGGGCTGTGGATAATGTATTTATTACCAGCTGTGAGTATCGGAGATCGGACCTGATTGTGAGCCTTACAGGAGATTAATAATATGTCGTCGATATATTAATGTCAGAAGCTATTGGATTCCTTCAGTCCCATCATATGTTTTGGGGGATATATTTCCTTGCTCGTGAACTGAATTTCTCATTAACAATACGGCTTATGTGTGTATTTAGTGAACAGAACACATATTCTAAAGGGTTAAATGAGCACTACTTTTCACAGACTAAAGTTTACAAATAATGTTGTTGTTCTTTACATAAATCCTAGTCCCTGACCATCATTCTTTATCCAAATTAATTTCCATGCCGTTTTCCAGAGTAGGTATCTCATACACACTTTGATTGTGGATGTTTTTAACACCATGGATATGTAAACACGTGATATTCAAACGGTCCCTGAATCTCCGTTTCGACACTTGTATTGATATATTAATGACACACCTCATCGTGTATTCTTTCAGTTAAGTGGTCATCCTGACTTTTATTTTGCATTCCAGTTATTGATTCCCGAAAGACTGCAATTTTCATTATCTATCTACTGTGTATTCGGAGACCAGAATACGTACTCTATTTAGTGAATTTCGAACACATTTTGACAGAACATCAGATTTTCTCTAATTTAATATGTTAAGAGGAGATTCTCTATATGAAGCCCTTTCCTTCCCAATACAGGAAACGTTGCCTGGATGATATCTTCGTCCTGTGGATAATCGATTTATTAACGATTCTGAGTAAAAAAGCCAGGAAATGTCAGAGAAACTCGACAAACGGGAGGCACTAGATGGATTTTTCCTTCTCATGGCATCAGATTGTATATCAAATATACTCTCGAATCTGCATGGTCCGTTACTAAACAGAGCCGTCTATGCTTAGGATGTCACAACTAAACTAACCATTGGTTTCCTTCAGTTCCATCACATATACAATGGTTTGGGGATACAATTCCTGGCGGTGATAGTCGGTGAAAAGAACAAATAGAAAGCCAGTTCCTGTCCAGTCACCATGCTGCGAAGGTAAACAATTAAATTGGCTTAAGAGGCGAAAATGTTAAACGAGCTATACTTAAGAAATGGCTGCAATGTACGTCCTCGTTTATCTAGCTATCCACCTAGTATAATCCGTGGCGTGTCCGTCTCCTCCTCCTCCTCCTACTCCGCTTTACTCACTGCACAGCGGGTCGCATAGGTGTGGCGCGGGATAGGGTGGGGCGAGAGACCTGGGGTTTTCACTACCTGAGATTCCATGGGCCAGGCTTACACCCTACAGTAGAATGGGTCGACTGCGCATGCGCGATGAGTAGTGCGCGATGAGTAGTATAGAAAGGGCACGCGATCTCCCTATCCCTATAGGTGTGGCGCGGGATAGGATGGGGCGAGAGACCTGGTGTTTTCGCTACCTGAGATTCCATGGGCCAGGCTTGCACCCTACAGTAGAATGAGTCGACTGCGCATGCGCGATGAGTAGTATAGAAAGGGCACGCGATCTCCCTATCCCTATAAACTACCCCATGGGGGTGAATGAACCCATGGGGGTGAATGAGCCATGGGGGTGAATGAGCACTCGTCTAAGTAGTCGAAGTTTGCTGATACATCCTTCTCCACAGAGGAGTCTTCTCTGTAGAACACCTACAATCCGTGAGATCCTACAATCCGTGAGTGGAACGGTGGTTACGGTCGGAGAGACACATCAGTTCATACACGCGTCAGCTCCGACATCCAGTAGCAGAATTTCCGTCGTCCATGATCAAAATACCTCATTCACACGACGATATTAGCACCGTAATCCATGTAGGTATAAACTGAAAAATACGTAAACACGAGCTACTTTCTTGTAGAAGCGGTCAACATTACAAGCGTCTGGTGCGTCATTCGTTATTTAGCCGTCGTCCATTAAAGAATCTCCGCGTCCATAAATCAAAGACCTATTTCGTATAACAGCTTTAGCACCTAACTAAAAAACAACAACAGTCATATCATACATAAACATAGGCTAGTTTTCTGCAAGCATCCCGAACTATAGCGATAAAAATTATGCGCAGATAACTCTGGAATGATTTTAAAAGTTAACTCACGGTTCGAAGCTTCGATTGGTCCAGCTGGTCGAGCTGTGCCCAGTTGACTCCAGTCATGCGTGACGACCTTTACTTAAGCACGAACGAACGGCAGTATCGCCTAATATTAGCTTATTACTGAAACATCTCCCACCGAATCCCACGAAAGATTGACATACCGTTCACAGAAACAATAAATGTAGATTCGTATGTGAGTGGGTGGTCGATTCAATGTGTAGTCGTCTTTCCTGAACTATTGTTTTTTTTTTTTATGCCAGTTAGCTTAGGGGCTAGCTCTCGTGTGGTTTTAGCGCACACGGTGAGCAAAAGGTTCAACGAATTGATTTAAGTTCCCGCGGAACACCACCTACACGATCAGGTGATCGTTCATGTGACCGGACTCACGTAAAATAGCCATTTTGAACCGTTGTACGTATCAATCACGTGAAAATAAGATGCGTTTCATTGGACGGTCGAATAAAATGGCTGAGCTGTTAGCTTACGTTCGCCGCACACGATGAGGATTTCGCCTTGCGAGGCAGAATTATCAAACAAGTTTGATATTTTTCTCCCAGCCTCGCGAGGAGAAAACCTCACCAAAAACTGCCCGCACACGGGAGCTAGCTCCTGAGCCAACAGGCAATTGAGGCCGTTAGCTCAGCTGATAGCTCTCGTGTGCGCCGAGCTTAATGCTCTTATCAGCTGACTCTGCTCAGTGATATATCCTCCCGTAATTGCATGGGCGTCGCTAGGATTTTTCAAAGGGGGGTCGATTATCAGGGCACTTTAGGCGAGGGTCCAGGGGCCGCCTAGGCCCCGGAAGCTCCGGGGTCCTAGATCGCCGGAGATGCGTTCTAAGCGTTTTCCCGGAATTAAATCTGAACATAATGTATGCAGATTTAGGGTATTATTATAAAGCTCTGAGACCTTAGATGGCCTGAGATGCATTCTGAGCGATTTCCAACAATTAAACTAAAACGTCATTTGTCAAATATCAGTATCATATTTTATTCTCTTGTCATCTTGAAAACACAATAATAACGCTTTGTGCCTATATACCTCGTAGGCTAACGCAGTGGCGTCGGAACGTAATTGAAAGTGGGGGACCACTATCACAGCCCAACAGGCGGGGGTCCAGGGGCCGCCTAGGCCCCGGAAGCTCCGGGGTCCTAGATAGCCGGAGATGCGTTCTGAACGTTTTTCCGGAAATAAAACTGATCATACTGCATGCACATTTATGATTCTATTTTCACCAAAAAAAATCGCAATTATAAGCATGCATCGATATTGAAAACATCGCACCTCATGCCTTCATCCATTTGACGTTCTAGTTATATTTAAAACATACAAAACGATGACTTATAGTTCTTGGGAGGGAAACCAATATGCCTACAGATACGATTCATTCACACAAAGATAAAACAAGGAAATCCTCACAGCCCAACAGGCGAGGGTCCACGAGCCGTTTAGGCCCCGGAAGCTCCGAAGTTCCAGATCTCCAGAGACGCGTTCTAAGAGTTTTCCCAGAAATAAATTCGAACGTAATGTATGCAGATTTATGGTTCTATTTTCACGTATGTTTCGCATTTATAAGCACTCATCGATATTGAAAAAATCATACTTCATGCCTGAATCCATTTGACTGTTTAGTTATATTTATCACATAAAAAGAACACATAAAAAACCGATGACCTTTACATCATGGAACATTAGAACCAATATGATAGCGATTCGTTTACACAAAGCTAAAATGAACGATCGTCACAGCCTGACAGGCGAGGGTCCAGGGGCCGCCTAGGCCCCGGAAGCTCCGGGGTCTCCGGTTGCCGGAGATGCGTTTTACCCGTTTCCCCGGAAACAAATCTGAACACAATGTATATAGATTTATGGTTCAATTTTCACATTTGTTTCGCATAAACCCGCATCGATATTGAAGAATATGCCGGACTCCATTTGACTTCCTGATTTGACACAAACAAAACGGGAATATAACACACCCCTACACGTCCTGGCACTATATCTGTAATCTTTATGTGGGGACATGGTCAGTTAGGGATGCTGAAAAGTGGGTGGCCAAAAGATATTCGGGCCCCCCTAAATCAAAAGTGAGGGGTGGTGGGGGGGGGGGGGTGGCCCCTCCGCTTCCGACGCCACTGTAACCATGTTAAAATGATTAAACTAAACATCATCAGATCACTTTCCGATCCATATGTCAATATGTCATTTCATGACTGTGAACATTAAACTTTTGCTGAAAATATCACAATAATATTGTGTAGAATATCAAACTGTGTATCATGGACTATATCTCGTGGCCATGGTGAAATACTGACTAGAAAAATCAAACTGACTATCAAATCCACACGCATCGGGCAGAAGGAAAAAAACACACGAGTTAGTGTTAATGATTAATTGAATAGTAAATTCGCCTGCTTTATCCGTCGAGGGTTCCCCTGCAGTGTCCGTCAAGGGTGGAGTCTCATGAACAGAGCTACAGCTCTTTCATAATCCACTTTATTACCATAAAACGGAAAGTCGTGGTAAACCCATGCGAACTGACGCGTCACTACTGGAACGGAGCATGCTTACCTGCCTGGAAACGGACATTTTTTATTTCTTTCTTTTCCCTTTTGCTTTTTTTGTTTTGTTTTGGTTTTCTCTGTTTTTTTTTGTTTTTTTTTATATTTTTCTTCTGGGTTTTTTTTGGGCGTCCAAGGGGGGGGGGAGTCGTTCGCACCGGACGACCCCCCTCCCCCCCGCCTAACGACGCCCCTGATAATTGAGGCTGTTAGCTCAGCTGATAGCTCTCGTGTGCGCCGAGCTTAATGCTCTTATCAGCTGACTCTGCTCAGTGATATATCATCCCGTAATTGAGGCTGTTAGCTCAGCTGATAGCTCTGTGTGCGCCGAGCTTAATGCTCTTATCAGCTGACTCTGCTCAGTGATATATCATCCCGTAATACTCGAATTGCTTGAATGCCAATAATATTAAATAAAACTGGCACGGACATGATAATTTATAATTTCGATTTTATTTTCCAATAATTTCATCTTTTATTTATGTTGTAGGAGCATGTCTGACTAGTCATGTTAGATAACATTTAGATTACTGATTTTATAAGCTCATTTGTCTGGCGTTCATATCTTATCCTGTAGTAAAGTACCTGCTCCGCACAGCGAGTGAGGGACAAAAGACTCGCTCAGTTACTGGGCCAGAAGACCGTTATAGTATGCCATGGAGAGAAACTATCAACATGATGTTCCAAAAATATCAAATCAGTATTGCTGATCAGTATTCTTAGTCCATATGATTTTCTTCTCAAGTCGTCATCTAGAGAATGATGTATCTCAGTCACGCTTTGATTGCGACTGTTCATATGAGCATCATGGAGATCTTGAAGTAAATGGGTTCATACGGCTCCTAGCCCCGGGTTATGCGAAATTAAACATAAGTTACGAAACGTAACGCCATGGATCTTGCACGCTACGCTCGTATTTTGCTATCAGAATTTGACATCTACCTCTTCCTACTTCCCTTATATGTGTTGTAATGTATCGCCAAATTTGAGGAAGTTTGTGCGGAGGCGCTTGGTGGTATAGCCCTGTTTAATAAGTTTCTGCGATAATGTTTTGTAACGTTGAAAAATATCGTCGCATTTAACATAATATCTAGCAAATGCTACTAGGCGAGATATGTATACGCCATATGCAGGTCCCACAAGAATATTGCTGTCCAGAAAGGGATAGTTTAAGACGTCGAAATTATAATCATCTCTTTTGCCGTAAAGTCGATGAGAGAGAAGGCCGGCTTCATGTTTATAGAGATATAGGTCTAAATATGATGTGCGTTTAGGGCTATCTGTCGTTTCCTTCAAATCCAGTGAAGGTGGATAGATATCATTCACTGCGTCATTTATATAGCGATTATTCGCAGTGAGAAGATCGGTCTATATAGCGTTTGGCGAATGAGAAGGAACGAGTTTTGAATTGATCGGTTTTTGAAAGCGCCTGCATATAGTCGTATTCAAAAGAGAACAGTTATACCTACTTGTAACATAGCAGATGTAATGCTGCCATTTTATAGTGCTTCACTACTGAAATATCATGCCGTTGGCAGACATGACACCCCACTCAGCCACATTATACTGACACCGAGCGAACCAGTCCTTGTTCTATCCTCTTGATGCTAAGCGTAAGCGAGAAAGCAACAAGTTCTATTTTTCAAGTCTTTGGTATGACCCGGCCTGGGATTGAACCCAATACCTACTGCTTACGAGGTCGACGCTCTAACCATTAGGCCACCGCAGTGCGGTCCCATTGTGTTCATATGAACAGTCACAATCAAAGTGTGATTGAGATACATGCTCTGGAAAACGACTTGGAAATTCATTGGATAAAGAATAATGGTCAGTGATTAGGTAAATTCAGTGATTCAGTACATGGTTGAAAACTGTTGACTACACACGCGTTTTCCCCACTATATGACACCGATATAAAGTGGAACATTCGTGTACCACTGAGTGTTACAGCAATGTAGCAATTTATGTTGGACCATCATGGTACCATTTGATGTTGCCGACGATGTAACATTATATATTGGTACATCATTGGCGACGGCTGTCGGTCCATAATGTATACGGTTTGGATTGTTCCAATGTCGGTCCTACATTGGCTCTCGTTTGTTTGAGGGTAAGAATAGCCATCCTCGCTATATTGTACCATCATTGTGCCATTTTAAAATGGACAAATATTGTAACATTAAAAATTTAGGAAAATAAAAAGAACTCTTTGTTAATCGGAGGTAAAGAAGGTCGTCAGTTGGAGTTACGTGCGCGTCCGCTTTCAAATTGGGATTTTTGGGGGGATGGAGTGAATTACGAGTTACGGCCCTTGAATCACGCTGTCTGGCTGACAGAAAAAAACACTCACCACATCTTCAGCTCAGTCAAACCGATTTATTTCATATTTTGGAAGTCCGATGTCGGTTCTGGGTATGCTGATTCAAAGACTTGAGCCATGCGCTCGAGATATCAAGCTCAACAATCCAAAAGAGAGAACATCCCGATCTACAAAGGCATTGAAACTCGGGAACATAAAACGAACGCAACAACAACATCAAGAACTTGCCTGTGCCGATTTTCCGAATATTCCACCCGCTATGACAGGCAGGACCAGGTAAATAATTCCATCACTCAAAAATTTATATCAGGGGGTCGGTTTAAGCCCAAGCGAACACCCAAATAATAAAAGAAAGGCTGTCACCCATTGTATAATTTGTACCCCCTCCCCTCCCCCGCCCATGCATGCACACACAACTCGTCCTAACGTCGAGCTTAGCAGCTTACCACACGTAAGCACGTCATTCACACGTTTTCAGGGAAAGTCTGATGCTTGTAGGACATCACCCCCCCTTCCCCCCCTATTATTCCCTCCCTCTCCATATTCCTTCCTCGACATATTCCTCTCTGGACATATCCCCCCCTCCCCCCCCTCCACGCACCCCTTACTGTTTTCAGATATTAAAAAGATATATTTTATGTAATTTTGCTTTTTATCAACTGTTTATCAGGGTGAGAGATTTGTAGTTTGATAACAAGGATAATTATCAGTAATCAGTATACCGGTAACCCGGCTGACAAATCACAATAATATTAATAAATGTCAGTAAGTTTTTGCTTCTAGAATTATCTGAGAATGAAACTGGTAAACACCATGAGAAATAGAAAATTGCCCAAGAACAAGAAAATATCCCTTGCCCCTTAATGTAGGTCCATCTATAGTCCAATCTTGAACGTAGATCGACTGGGACTACATATGGGCCCGTCTAATGGCGAAGGGGGTGGCGGGGGATTTAGAATATCTGACCACCCACCTGACACCCGAAAGAACCTACAGTTGGCATGGATAATTCCCCTTATTTACAATATTTACACCATCAATAGCTAAAAATCTGCCCTATGCTGTAGATATAGGCTGGAGCGGAAGATAACGAATCACAAATGTACGCCGGGAGTCGTGCATCGATGCACCGGAAGTGTTACACCATCAATAGCTAAAAATCTGCCCTATGCTGTAGATATAGGCTGGAGCGGAAGGTAACGAATCACAAATGTACGCCGGGAGTCGTGCATCGATGCACTGGAAGTGACGCTGGTGCGAATCTATCCTACCTATATGTATCAAAGTGTAAACTTTTTATATGATTAGTAAAATAGCATCATCAGCATGGTTTTGTCCTGCAGTGAAGTCACCAACCAAGAAGATCTCCCCACATCCATGTCATTACTATAGGCATGGTTCAGCTAACTTCTTTTAGGAAGAGGGTTGGGTGTACTTCATGGACGATCAGGTCTGAGCCAGGTGCCCCCGCCAAAAAAAAATCTATATCTAGTTATAGGATTCAATGCATCAAATATCTATTCCAAGAAATGTATTATGACCATTATGATTTAATACATTGATGATACCTTTTGCAACTGCAAGTCAAAAATAGTCCATTCATGTACCACTGATTAAAAATGAAGCCATAAGAATAGAGGACTAATGTGAACCACAAATTTATGCGGGAGTCGCGCATCAGTGTACCTGTTGGCGTGAATCCTTTGTCCAAGCAGGCCTACAGAGACTAATAATTATAGGTTTCAGTACCGGTATATGTATTAAGTTCATGAAAGGGGAGCGGGGACTTTTATATCTTTAGCCAAATGTAGAATGTGGATTTATGTTCCTAGATTGCCATATATATTTCCTGTATTCAAATTTTATGGAATTTAGTTACAGATCAGTTCAGTTATATCATACCATTTCAGGCCTCAATTTAAGGAGTGCTGATGGTAACCTCTCAACATGTTACCATGAATTCTACACTGGTAACCTGTGGGACCCTATTGCATAATTATTAACCTAATCTGAAAATAGGTTACCACTATTTTTCATACGGCAACCTCCAGGCAAACTGAAAACAGGTTACCACCTTAAATTGAGGCCTGCCATATATTTCCTGTATTCAAATTTTATGGAATTTAGTTACATATCAGTTCAGTTATATCATACCATTTATATCTGAAATTTAGTGCTTCAACATTGTTGATCAGCAATAGTCATGATAGTATGAAATGATTGCTATTTTGATTGAAAAGGCATTTAATTCAATCATTCTATTACTGGAAATTTCTTGCTTGAACAGTGTTGAGCAATATTATGAGATGATTGCTATTCTGACTGAAAAAGAGAGATTTTCTTAAAATCTGGTACTATTTCAAAGGAAAGGAATACATGTACTTATTACCAGTTTCCCAATTTATGTAAAATATTTCTGTTTACTTTCAGAATTGAATTGTACTTCTATGCTGACCAAATGGAGAATATGCCTGGGCACTGCACTACTGAGATGTGTGATGCATCTAAAGAGGATGAGTTAACAAATATGTTAACATGGTATAAGGCATGATAAATAATATTCCCAAAAAAAACACAGTGTAAAACTCATATGGTAACATCATCTGCATTCTCGCTCCACCAGAGATATGCTACCACTATGCCTCTGGTGGATAATGAAAATGTTGGTCATCAGAGTTAGTTGTGTATTATAAACAGCCACATATGCTTGTCAGCAAGAGGCACTAAAATTGAGACTAATGACGAGTGTGTCAGAACATTACTTTGAATTTGATCTATTTCAAATTTGTTGTTTATATATTGTGTAAACATAACCCATTTCAATCAGCAAATGTCTACATGTACATTTTGAAGAGACCTGATAGATTAATATGGATTTGGAGATTTTTATGTGTGCAACAGAAGAAAATAGCAAACAATATATATATAGTGATATCATGCCCTTCTGGTGTGAGCCATCAAATTAGAAGAAAAGCAAACAACTGAACTTCTCGTATAATCTCCTAGCGTATATTAGGCAAGATAGACATCTGTCCCGAGAATGGAGAATCCAAATCAGGGGTTACCTCCCCTGTATGCCCATACAGTAGACCGGTTATGCCAGCATTCGTTTCGCTGCCTGTTCATTCTCCAGGTCAGGGTGTTTATTGGGACACGATACATTCTGAAATGTGTAGAATGAGTCTATATCCAGACAGAATTTTGAATCAACGATGCTGGTCATGACCTGTCTTCTGTGTGGATATACAGGGGAGGCAACCAGTCTATATCCAAATACATAAGCATAATGTCACAAATATCACGAATGAATTCCTGTAATGACTGTCATGACCTGTCACCCAGGATAATGCAATCTGGTCAGAAGCATAATGTTGGAAATATTCTGACAGATGATCCACAGTCACTGAGAACAAGAAATAAAATAAGGCATGTCTGGACAATGTCACAAGCAAATTTGTAGTTTTGCCATGAACTGGCAATATGTAGATCTGATTACACCTTCACCAGAGTAGGGCCATTGTTATATAAGATCTGTGTTTGATGTAAGCATCCTACCAAAAATATTTAGCAATTTTTGGGTAGCCTCATTTTTTTATTATTTGAAATATAAAGGATTCCAGTAGTGATCTGTTCAAAATTTTCAAAAATTAATGTTATGACTTTTTGAGTTATAAATAAGTAGATTCCAATAAATCTACATATGCATAACCTATAACCAATTTCAAATCTTGTTTTATAAATGTTTTGTCAAATTCACATTTGATAATGATAAATTATAAAATAAAATAAAAATGCCTTCCAACCTACCTACTCACCAATATCCATGAAACCTGGTGACATTTTATCCTTCTTTCTATCCCATGATGCATTATGTATCCATGCCAACTGAATTACAGTTTCCACCTGTGTAGTCCAAAGATGGTGGATTTATACTTCTGATTTCCACAATGCAGTGCAGTGATGACATCAGGTTCAATATGTCTATTATTGAACCTTAGTTACAACTATTATTATGGATGGCCTAAAGTTAATCTGCCTTGGCAATTGTCCAGTAGGCCTACTTACTACATGTTTATATTTGCAGGAAAGTAATAATTTGTGAATATATTATTTGGATCTCACATAAAATTGAGTAGTAAACAGTCTCGACCAGGACTGAAATTCTGAACATTTCATGCCTTGAACCTAGAAAGAGAT